>JAGDQP010003423.1:0-19268 GCA_022664845.1 Lepisma saccharinum
AAAAAACCTCTTTTACCAAATTGGTGAGCTTTTCTTTACAAAGATGGACTTGGGAAGCCGAGTGGGGAAAGTCTAGTGTACTACATAGCTTTTTCATGTGATGTCTCAAGTTTTTTTAAAAATGTATTTATGATCAATAGCCATCTAAGGCTCAGCTCAAGGCCCTCTAGCAACGGTTCGAGTTTTTAAAACTAAACATCCTTGGATTTAAGAATTATAATTTCGTACACTCGTAAAAAAGAAAGTCTGTTAGTAAAGGCTGTGATGTCATCTGCATACTAAGCCAATATCAACTCTACGGAAGACATTCCTGGAGAAAAGAGGGTGGAGAATGTGGTGGTCAAGTTCTTCACTATAAGTTTTATCCCGGCATATTTTTGATAAAACGGAGCAATAAACTGTAGAGGAGTACGGTAAATTTAGGGGGTCGGGCCCTTCTAGTCACCTTCGAAGTGAGTCTGTGTCATACCGGTAGGTTCAGTGGTACTGACGCACTCCCAGTAAAGGCTGTGATGTCATCTCATCTACAAGGTATATTAAGACAATACTCAGTTTTGCTTAAGAAGGTTTTTAATCTTGGGTCAAACTATGATGAATTCTTATTTCTCTCTGTAAAGATAATGAGCTCCAAGATGTTAGACATATACTAATACTTCAATAATAAAGCTACTGTGTCCCCTTTTCTAGATTTATTCTACTCATTCCGCACTATGGTTAGCTTTTCATACAATATTAACTGGAGTACGAAATATAGGAACACTAAAAAAAAGTCTAGAAAGTTATAATATACCCTCTTATATTACCATTACAAATAAAAAGAAGGTAAAATGGTTCAGAGGTTTCAAACAAGATATCCTCTAACTACAGTTACCTATAATCATTCTATAATACCTAACATAATAGAAACATTTGCAGCTTTCGTTATTCATATTAATCTCTTTCAGCATTATTTCATTATCAGTTTAAAACTTTATAAATAGGTATTTAAATATTCAAACAATTGATTTCTAAACAAAATTAAGTTAAGATTCATACAATAAAAACATTTCCTCGTTTGAACTAAGCATATGTTCAAAGTAGCGCCATCTCTCGTTCAATTTGGCTACAGCTCAAAACATCTCAAGTTCTTTATTAGAATGATATCATACTTTCTCAGCATGAAATAGCAGAGATATGAATTATATTAGTGAGATTGTTTCTATCAATTCAGACATATGATCCAGTAACTTTATTACTACAGGGGGGATGTTCAATAGCTGTGTAATATCCTCCACGGCTGGGTTTCTTCCTTCAGGAACACAGGCTTGTACTATTCCAAAATCTTATTGCATGCTTTCCCTTCCTCTATCTGCAGGTCTGAATCATAGATACCCTAAAACATAATAAATAAAAAATAAAATTTAATTTTAAAGTAAAATATAAGCCCTGTCAAAATCTTGCAACATTCGTTCCCCTCTTCCATCCTCTGTCCTGATCCATAGATGTCTGAAGACCATAAATAAATGTGAGTCTGATTCACTGTATCTGATCATTCACTTTCTTAACACGCAATGGCAGAGACATGAATTATATTAGTGAGATTGCCTCTATTAATTCACACACACACACATACACATGAACCAGTAACTTTATTACTATAGAGGAACGTGCGATAGCTTTGTAATATCGACCAGGGGTGGGTGGGTTTCAGGAGATGTTCTAATGTAATCTATCAGATATATTATCTTTTCAGGGCAATAAAATGAATTAGTAGAGTCGTGTGGATGCATAATTAGTACCAACATCAGTTTGTTCGATAAAAACTTCTATGACCTGGCCTACCCATCATTGATTTTCATAAATGCAGGCAACATAACAACGACGAAATAGTTCAATCAATTTTACTTTCGGATTAATAGTAGTAGGAAGTTTGACCACAAAGTGAATCCTGTATGCAGCTGGGCTATTAAATAAGCCCCATTGTCTGAAAATAAAACCTATTAATTTTCTTGCAGCATTAACTTGATTAACAATATGAGCGTCGAATCTCAGTTTTCAAATCATACAATTTCAGTATTAATCAACTAGATGTTTTCTGTAGAGTAAAGAATCTTCTCGTGTAATGTAATGAGGGCTACATCCCTCCTGATTATAGGTGAGCATACGGAAAAGTGTTAAAAGACTCTTATTATGTGAATACATTGTAGAAATTAACCTCTTTATGACACAAATACTTAAACACGTGTTTCAATTGGGTACTCAGTTTCTTTTCGTACAAAAGAGAATTAAATTTTTAAATAAATGAATATAAATAAATTGATTGTACTCAAATAGGGGTAAAACATTAAATGTAAGGGGGTACATCCCTGATTATACGTAAGCATACGGAAAAGTGTTAAAAAAGACTCTTATTATGTGAATACATTCTACAAATTAACCTCTTTTCGACAGAAATATTTAAACACGTGTTTCAATTGACTACTCAGTTTCATTCACATTATTAAAATAAAACAAGTTCCAGTATCAATGATTATCCATTCGTTCACCTATCAAATGTCTTCACTTTCATGTTCATACAAGTTTCGAACCGAGTCATCTGACTTTAATCTTCAATTAACAGCGTAGGACATGTCCATCTGAATGTGATAAAATTCTTGGATGATGGATATGTCTACATCATGTTTTCATAATATCATAAGCCTGTAACACATCGAGAACAAAGTGGAATTCAAATAGACAAGAGGAAAATGCAGGACATGTTATCTTAGCTGATGGTCATAAGGTAAAAGTTGTTGTCATAATATCATAAGCCTGTAACACATCGAGAACGAAGTGGAATTGAAATAGACAAGAGTAAAATGTACGGCATGTCATCTTAACTGATGCTCATAAAAGTAAAAGTTTCGAGCCGAGGCTCGTGACTTTAATATTCAATTGATAAGGTAGGACATTCCCCTGAATGTGATAAAATTCGAATAGAATTAGTTAAACGATGCATATGGAGTCAAGGTATAAATATTTTTTATTAATCAACTCTGCTATAATTCTTGTTATCACTTCAAAATGATCTTAAAACATGAAAAGCAGGAGCTCATTCAGACGAGGTGAGATAGAAGGAAGCTATGAACAATAAATGAAATAGCTGTATGAATAGTTAGTTCCATTTCATGTTTCTTCCTGACGCTCTAGTTCTTGTCCTCTAATTAAGTTTTCAGGTTATTTCCTGTCGCTTTAATTATATTTCGCGCTTCTTCCTATCACTTTAATTTCGTTTCATACTGTTTCATGCATGTTCCGTTTGTGTTCCGCTTCGCACTTGTTCCTTTCACACTAATTCTGTTTTCCACTTATTACGCCGACCCGAAACAATATATTCCTATCTGAAAAATGTTTCCAATTAGCTTGCAATATAACAGCCAAGCCACGCGAAAAGGTCTGATTCTTACTGGATGTGTTTAGCCAAGCCATGCGAAAAGATCTGATTCTTACCAGATGCGTTTCCAAGTAAGTTCCCAAGCCTTGCGAATGTGTCTGATAAAATGAGAAAATGTTCAATAGATGTCAGTATAATTCTTTTCATATTATCATATCAAGAATTTAAAAAATATAATAATTGTTTTCTTTTATCCAAAAATGATCTTAAATATATATATTTCTACTCTACTAAACATAAAATAAAGATACAAGCGATGAATTCATAATCATTGATTAATTAATATTAAATTCTCATAAGTGACCGGGTGTGTCTCCAACTAAGTTGTTTTCATCCATTTGGTTGGCAACTCTGACTTGTTCCTTTATTTTCATAACGAGCTAATACAAACAACCTTTCCTGTGTTCACACGTAATAGCAATTTCCAGACACCATCTTCGTTTGTGATATCACTATTCTCCAAAAGTTAGTCCACAATCTTATACTAGCATCTTAATCCTTCATTAAAATCACGTGATGCTCTCTGAATGTAGCTTGATATGCCCAAGCTGTGGTGAAGTACGAATGAAATTACAACTCACATGAAAAGGGCTCAAAGAACCTGTCAGCTAAAAACAACAAAAACTTGGTCATCTCAGTAAGTTCACGTGATAGTATCTCAAGCAACCTAATAGCAATATTTCCACACACCATCTTCGATCGTGATATCACTATTCCCCAAATTTAGTCCATCATCTTATACTATTATGTCTTACATCATCTCAATCCTTTACTAAGATCACATGATGGTCTCAGCACTATCACATGTAATGACCTGGACTTTAACCTGCCATGTTACCATATTTTCATTGACCTGAACTTTTACCTATGGTGTTGCTAAGTTTACCAAAAAATGGAGAGGGCTCAACTTTCCCCACAGGACCTGCCCGAAAACAACAAAAACTGTGTCCTTCCACGCTACTTATCTTACATGCAACAACACAGTCCTCTATATATTCTAATCTTTATCACATGTCACTGATAAGAAATAAGATGATCTGGGCTTTGACCTGCCATGTTGCAATATTTTCACTGACCTGGACTTTAACCTGCGGTGTTGCCAAGTTAAAACAACAACAAATTTGTGGTGCTCTTCTACTGTGGTGGAATGGATTTGCAGAATTACGAAGATGGTCATGGTTGGAACTAAAAGGGTGTTCGTCAAACTTTATCCATATGTGTAAATATTCATTGCATTTTTATTCCGAATATATAGATTTAAAATATGCCATCCGCTACGTTCATTTTTCTCATCCTTATTTATACATGCTCAGTCCACGTCGCCGTGATATTTCACCACAGATCATTGATAAGGAACCAGCACAAGTTCAATAAACCTTTGAACATCCATGCGTTCTGACAGATATTTCATCCATTAATTCCTGGATATCATCTGGAATAGAGACCTTAGACGTTCTATTCATCTCATTTCCGTCTGAAGTTGAGCTCGCTGAGTGATTACACTTTACACGTCAATGCTGGACCGCTGGTAAATATTGACATATAAATTATATATATAAATATTGTTTATAATATTTAAGTATTTAATAATATTTAATAAATATTGTTTTGTGAGTTACTGATTTCAGCAGCAGAGTAATTTTGTGTTATTTTGACACATTAGGCCTAATATAATAGTCTCTGTATCTTAAGGAAAAATCCAATTAATTTAATTGAACAGGTCACGCTCTAATAGCCTTGAACGTTTATTAGCAAGAATAAATATTCTAGAGGTAGGGGATTTTTTAATCGTTTAAAGATTTCAAAACCATCACCTGAAAGTCGGTATCAATCTCGTTACGAGTGTATTTGAATTGAATTTTATTTATCCTTTAGTCATGTTTTGTTTACATTAGGCCAGGATGGGGAAAGTAGAAGAAAGGAAGGAACTGTCCCAGCATCAAGCTGGTGAGAGAGCGTGAAAACTGAAAAAAACATCAGCCAAGATGGCCTATTGGTGGGTTGAAAAGTAGATGTTTTCCAATGGGATAGCAACTAAGGAACGCCAGCTCGGCTCTCGCTTTAGTTGTAATAAAATGTTCGCCAATGGACGCCATTCTTCAGACGTATGACGAGCTTAGACCTTAGATGCCAGTAATTTAAATGTAAATTAAACTAAACTTCAAACATTACTCTAAAATGTGCACTGAATCTAAAAAATCACTGTGTATGTATTGTTCGAATAATAAATTTTGAAGCAGAAAATAAGTTGAATTTAGGTGAGCGGTATGTCACGAAGAATTTTTTAAAAAGGCCACCATCTAATTTCATTCGTATTTTTTTTTCTCTATCCATTGCCTTCCTCTAATAGTAATATTAAACTTTCAGCACTCAGCATGCATAAAGGTCCTTCAATGCTGGTTGTGTGTCTATGCAAATAATTTTTGGGTTGAGCAAGCTATCACTTTTCCGCATTTACAAGACCTAGAATTCTTAGTCTAGTTATTACTAGACTGTTATTATTATTATTATTACTAGACTTAGAATGCCTAGTTATTCTTTCCATTTGCATTTCCTCGGGATATAATTTTCATCACTGATTTTGTCTTTGCATGGCGTTTAAGCAACTTTCGTTCAGTAGCTACCATCCCGGAATTTGCTTAGTGTGGCTTACGAAAAACATCAATCAGGATGGCGGTCGCTGGGAACAATCCCAAGACGATTGCTTAACTGACGCTCTACCAACTGAGTTACGGCTATTCGGTCCCCGTCACTAATGCACTGTACATTCATTTGAATCCGTCTAATATCGGCATTGGAAATGTGCGTATCAAACCACAAATTATAATCATACGTTACGTCGATGTGTATAGTACTCTGAAAAGGAGGACAGAGTCTCAGTTTAAATCCCTACGCTGCGATAGTTCATACAACTGGTGTTTTAGTTTATTCCGTTCTTCCTGCTTCACATTTAAAAGATGGAATGTTCGATTTGAAAATTTTAAGTTAGGCAGTTATTTAGTACTCTTCTCAGTTAATGACCTTTATACAAATAAACAATAAATATACTGTATAACTACACTATGCCTGTCTAGTACTTTATTCTCTGTTCTACAAGTGGAAAATTCTTCTACAAAATTAGTTTTGCCACTGCCGAATGACTTCTTGTAAATGAAATTTACCAAGGTACTGCATTTTCTGTGGGCGTATACTAACATGGGCATGTTTGTTGTTCCCACGCTCAGTCGTCGGCGAAATTTGTCATATCTTCAACTATATTTACATATTTATAGGGAGTCCCAACTTTTAACAGTTAATTTCTCTACAAATATTAATCAACATTTAATAAGATGATAAGCGGCATTACGGGTAAACCAGTCAGTCCAGGAAATTCGGGATGAATAGAGAATGGGTACATTAATGATTTGGATGCACTTCACTTACGATTTTGACCACGAGCCGCCACTGCCATCAACTCGCATGATATCGTCAATGCGTAATTTACGGGTTGGCTCCGAGATCAGCAAGCCAAACTGGTACAATTGCCGAGGAGGAAGAAATGGAGGATATTATTTTTGAGCAACTTTTGTAAAGTTACTGAACAGTATTGTAAATAGTGTAAATTAGGTTAGTGTATATTTCTCGTTTATACTGAACTTTAATGATATTGGACTATCTTACTAATGTGACGTGACAGAGGATACTCGACAGTGCAAGACTGGCAAGTATTATTATTATTATTTTATTATTATGTTGATGCGGAGTACGATAATTTTATAAAAAAATCGATAATTTTGTGCCCACTGGTACGATAATTCTGAATATTGAGGTTGGCAACGCTGCAGTGTACCTTCCTAACTATCTGCGTAGTGTCAAAGCTCCTGCCGAGTAGTTAGTAAAATGACGAAACACAAAAAGCACAATTTAAAAGAGCAAAGAAAGTGGAAACTGTTCACGTCGTCGCGTTTCTTCGGATGCAATATATATATATATTTGTGGAAATGTCTTGTTACATGCCACAACACATATTCTTGCCACTTAATGCTCCCTCTGTAAGTTCTCTGTATTGGTATATTTACACATCTTGCACTATTTCCCTTTTAATTAAATGCTAAGAACTAAATTCAAAAAATAAGTCCACTTCAAAACAAAACAATTTTCTCTACCGCCACAGCCATATTTTAAAAACAGCCAGGAGACAAACGAATATCGATAAAGCTTAAGCGCGACCGTGGCTTCTCCAATCTGTCACCGATGAAACCAGTAAACAAAAATAAGCTACATCTTTCTCCCATAAAGCTTTCCATCCCTTGCTCCAGGTCATATATATATATATATATATATATATATATATGGTCAGCGTGGGAGCAGTAGACCAACTCCTCCCTTCGGGGAGAGTCCTCATCCGCTAGTGGAATAAGTGGATTGTTTACAGCTGTGATTTATTATATATATAATAATTCTAGCACCATTTACTAATAAATAGCATAATTTTGATCTGCGAACAGCACTATTTCTAGTTATTTGGGTGGCAACGCTGCTGTTGTTACTTGTTTACAGTGTTGCCAATTTAGTTGTTTTTGAACAAAATATAGTTTTTTTAAAGACCGTTTAGTTGGGGAAATAGCCATTTAGTTGCTAGTGTTAAATCTAGTCTTTTTAAAATGTTACCTGGTTGTAATCTAGTTTTTTAAACTGTTTGAGAAATAAATTTTAATATGATTTTTGTTTTAAATAGTGGTTGATTATTGTATAATTCTTCTTCAATTCCATGTACCCAGTTGAAAAATGTTTCTTAAACATATATTAGAAGAGCAATTAGATCCTAATCTATGCACGGTTTATTAGTTTGAGAGGATACTGACAGAATCAAGGAAATCCGGTATTGAAGGACAAGAAAAAATTGAAAGGAAAATAAGTTTGAAAACTTGTTTGTGGTTAATGAAACAACTTCAACAATGATTGCCTAATGGCATTGAGACCCTTAGAAAAGTCTCTGTCTTCAGTTTGAAGAGCATTTTTTTTTAGGGACTCTTAATTCCTCTGCTTGTAATATCCTATTTACATGGTAACTTTAACACTAAAATGGAATTTCTACGGCGAAAACTTACAATAGTGTAACGGAATACAAACGCCATAGTCAATATTTGTATGGGCTCTTCAATTATTGTGTTGCTAGTGGTGAAAATTCATTATTTAGAAAATTAGCAGAATTTGTAATTTCCAGGCTTGTTTTACTGGGTCCAACACAGAAGTATTTGATCAACTCAACATTGTTAAATAATAGTAATAATGAAGTAGAATGAGTATACACATGTCGAATTCTATTTTGGAAATATCTGCTGGCTTACACAAAGGAAATAAATGCTGTCACAATTTTGAATTTCTTGTTAATCTTGAAAAAAAAAAAAGCGCAACAACGGAGGCAAACAAATTCCACAACTATCTCGTTCAACTTTATTGCTCCGTTAACTCCCACTGATGAAGTCACTGTTGATTATATTGATGAAAACTTACAAAACATTCATTTTAAATTGAGTTAACTACGTTTTAAACTATTAAACTTTTCTTAAATATCTTTTGCACGATTATAACGGAACAAAATAAATTCTGGTTCTTTAGAGCATGATTTTAGTTGTTTTTGACTAAGATTCTAGTTGGTAAATTCTCGAGCTGTTAGCAACACTGCTTGTTTATGAACGTGGAACGGTGGCCGTGGAAGTGTTCGGTTTTCCACGTAAGAAAAGTAATATTTCTGGTTAAGTTTACGTTAAGTACATTTTGCATTGCAAATTAATGAATAATGGAGGGGTTACTATTGGTGAGTAGAAGCTATTCCAAGTAATGCTGGAAATGAACTGTGAAATGATGTATTAGATAGTGTATGCAATAGTTACGTCGTGAATAATTTAATTAGATAGTGTATGCAATAGTTAAGTCGTGAATAATTTAATTAGATAGTGTATGCAATAGTTACGTCGTGAATAATTTAATTTCCTGGCTTAGAGTGTATCTAGCGACTCTACCCAATACAGTATGTATATCAGACGTCTCAGCTTGATAAATCGATTGATATCCATGGTAGTTCTTATATCAAGTATAAAAGGGTTTAGAGTACAAGGGTCATGAAGTGTTTTGGATGAACGGTCTGTAGATTTGGTCAGCCGAACTTGTAAAGATTACAGGAGCAATGTAATGGGAAATTGGTATTAGCTTACGTCAGGTGTGATTTTCCGAGCGAAATAAGTAACAGGTTCATGGATCGGAATCATGGTAATGTTACGTCCTAGTGACATGTTTATTTCCACACACCATTGATGTTTTGGACATTACTATAGTAGTGACGCACCAATTTTAAACTCACTACAACCAAACCAAAATCACTTTAAAAAAAAATACGTGTTCATGGGAGGCGAGCGGTTTACGCAATTGTTTTCTTGCACTTTTTGTAGATTATCTTAGATTAGTGACCATATGAACGTGGAGGTTAGGTAAGGCTAGGTGCGGTCATGTATCATTACAAAATGTATTTTTATATGTGCACATTTATTATTAATAATTCCTTATTTTCCTTTTTCGTAAATTATCTTAAATTACTGAACATATGAACGTGGAGGTTAGGTAAAGTTAGGTGCGGTCATGTATCTTTACAAAATATATTTTGACACATATTCACACTTCCCTTCAGCACACAGGCGTGTTAACTCTCCCAATTTCCATTAGAAAGTCGTGTACAATTGTTTCGGGACCTTTTCCTTTCCTTACATAAATACTCTGCTAAATAACCTTCCCTCGTCATTTCCATACGATTCAATAACAATAACGCAAGAAATGTCATAATCATCACAAAGACACGCCATTTCAACACTGCCTTACCGCCTTTCACATAACAACTGTAAGTCTACGCAAAATAGTTCCGCCACAACATGCAGTGCGTCCTAAAACATCTTCAAAACACACTAAAACTATATCATTATTCACTTCAAATGTTACCAACATCAATATTTACCTTCCTAATACTCTCAAACATCACACAATTATCTCAATTCCTCTTGTAAATTCCTAAAAACTGGTGCGTCACTACTATAGTTAACCCATGTTTTGCTACAAAAAGTACGGCCTTTGTATAGCAGAGTAGGTCCAGAACTTTGCTGCGGTTCTGACCGGGCTGATTTTCGCACCATATTCGACCAGGCGCAATCAATCCCCATAGCAATCTTACAGGAAATTGGACGCAGCGTAAGTGAATATATTTCAATTGGCATTACTATAGTAGTGACAGACCAATTTTAAAATCACGAAAACCGAACCAAAATCACTTAAAAATACACATTACGTGTTCATGGGAGGTGAGCAGTTTATGCAATTGTTTTCTTGCACTTTTCGTAGATTATCTCAAATTAGTGACCATACGAACATTGAGGTTAGGTGCGGTCATGTATCTTGATAAAATATATTTTTATATGTTAACATTTATTATTAATAATTCCTTCTTTGCATTTTTCGTAAATTATTTTAAATTACTGATCATATGAACCTTGAGGTTAGGTGCGGTAATGTATCTTTACAAAATATATTTTGACACTTACCTTCAGCACACAGGCGTGTTAACTCTCCCAATTTCCATTAGAAAGTCGTGTATAATTGTTTCGGGGCCTTTCCCTTTCCTTACATGAATACTCTGCTAAATAACCTTCAAAATGCACTTTCGATCGTCATTTCTATACGATTCAATAACACTAACGCAATAAATGTCATAACCATCACAAAGACGCGCCATTTCAACACTGCCTTCCACATGACAACAACGGCAAAATAGTTCCTTCCGCCACAACGTGCAGTGCGTCCTAAAACATCTTAAAAACACACTACAACAATATTATTATTAACCTATAATGTTACCAATGTTACTATTTTTGTCCCTATTACTCACAAATATCACACAATTATCTCAATTCATCCTGTAAATGTCTAAAAATTGGTCCGTCACTACTATAGTTAACTCTCAATTTCTAAGCATACCATTTTTCTCAATTTTTTGTGAAAGACAACCTCTCACCTGTTCTCAAGCACCTGAAGTGCGGGAAAAAATTACTAAACCTTCGGCATGCTTCTATACGCTTTAATTTGCATTGGACACTACGGTACTCAAGTTTCAAGTAGAGCTATCTCTCCTTCGTGACATAGCATTGTCAACTTTCTGTGAAACACAGTCTGATATTCCCTCTTTGCTGGAAACTTCTCGGTAGGGTTTGAGCCCTTGGGTATTATATATAAGGAGAAGAAAATTTAGAAAAGCAATAACCTTGCATAATTACGTATCTCAAACGAAAATTTTAGCAAAAATCTAGGGGTCAATTGTACCAAGGGGTACACGTTGTTGTTATTTCAGCATACAGCTCAAATTTTTCAAGCAGAAATCAAAGAGAGACTTCAATTGAGACGCTCAGTGAAAACACGATATTTCAAGTGGTTATCGAGATATGCCTGGATAACTTACGACCCCACGAAAAGTGAACTTGTGGGGTTTCGGCACAAAACGGAAAGCATTCCAAAAACGACTTACAAATCGCAATATAATTCGAGGTGCATTCAACAGGGTTCATACACTACCTGGAAAATCTGGAAATCTCAGGGAAATTGATTTTGGAAGGAAAAATCCTGGATAATTCAGGGAAATCGATCATGTCTAGTAAAAAACCTGGAAATATCAGGGAAATTGAAACTTCCAAATATTCCAGTTAGGGAAATATAATACTATAAATATTATCAGGAAAAGAAAAACTGTAGAGTAAATATTTTTGTTCATATTCAGTTAAGTTTACAATTTGTGGGTGGTTGGAGGGATTGTTTGTTCCCTGTTGGGAAGATGATTAGGGGACCGTTCTGTTGTTTTATTTCTCTTTCTACTCTGTCTTTTGTCTGATATTTCTTATTTATATAACCACAATTCCTGGCTCCATAAAGTTTTGCAGGACTTGTAGAATGAAGTTTCGAAGGACTTGAGAGGAGCGGGGGAGAGCATTTTGGAAAAATGTTCCAATGTAGAATTTTTACAATGAGAGAGAAAAATGTGTAGAAAACATTTAAATGTATTTTTGGTATAAGAACATTATATTTTACGTTGTTTATTCTTTCTTAGAACTAATATATTTGACATTGATTCCAGCATTATATAGTTTGGTTTTACAGTTACAATAAAACACTAAAATTGTTAATTACAATAAAAGACTAAAATTGTGAATTTTGTTACAATAAAACAGCGTGGATAGGGGAATGGCTTGAACAATTGTAAATGGATACTGTGGTGATTATCTGTGCTCTAAAGTTTTGGATATTTTAAATTTTAACTGTTTGTGTGTACAAAATTTGTTTAATTGCAATTGTTCATTGGGAAGAAGGGTGGCCATTCTTAAATATAAAAATATATTCTTATTACAATTTATATATTAGTTTCTTCCACTAGACCTGGAAATTACAAAATTAATACCTGGAAAATTCAGGGAAATTGAGTTCAATATTTTTGTATGAACCCTGTTCAAGTTATGACACCACCTATTTTGTTTTCAGGTCTGGTAACAAATAGAAACTTGCTGTTTTTTTTTTTTTTTTTTTAAAAAACACGTTCACTCGTTCGCAATGCGTGACCGAGATGGCAGCACCGTAAGGCACACAGAACACTAGCAGCAGCGGCGAGAGTGATGAAAGTTTTGGATACTTACGATACTCGTAAAATGGCGACGTTTTCATTTCAAGAACAGCATGTAATCATTCGTTTTCTCCATTTGCGTGGTGTGACACCGCTTGAAATTAATCGGCAGTTGAGTGAGACATGTAATGGTGTCATGGATGTGTCTAATGTGCGTTCGTGGGTGCGACAGTTCAAAGAAAGCAGAACGTCGTGTGACAACAAACCAAGACAATCTCGGCCTCGTACAAGCCGGTCTGACGACATGATCAAACGAGTGGAGAAAGTTGTGTTGGAGGATCGCTGAGCGAGTGTGGAACAAATTGCCTCCAAAATTTGCATTTCCATGGGATCTGTGCACACAATCCTGCATGAAGACCTGAAAATGCGAAAAGTGTCCTCCAGGTGGGTGCCACGAATGCTGACGGACGAACACAAGGCTGCACGTGTGGCAATGTTGACGCGTGATAAAGCCATGAATGGGACTTTCTTTTCATCGATTGTGACAATGTATGAGACATGGATGCCGCTTTTCAAACCTGAAACGAAGCGCCAAGGATATCGTAAGTATCCAAAACAGACATATCTCTCGCCGCTGCCGCTAGAGTTCTGTGTGCCGTACGTTGCTGCAACCTCTGTCACGCATTGCCAACGAGTGCTCGTGTTTTTTTTTTTTTTTTTTTTTTTTTTTAAACAGTACGTTTCTATCTGTTGCAAGACCTGAAAAAAAAGGTGTTATAACTTGAATGCACCTCGTAAAATAATCCATTGCTCACGGTGTTTTCAGCGGGTTCCTGTGTGGGGTACCCACAGTATCGGCAATCGAAGTTCGTCCGATTCGTTTATAGGCAAAATTTACAGTATCATGCACCATTACATTAAGTGAAAATTCGATGTAGATAAGTTAAACAGTAACCGTTTTACCCCATATATGTATGTGTCTATAAAATTTTTCAAGCAGAAATAAAAGAGAGGCTTGAGACGTTCAGTGAAAACCGAACCCAATATTTCAAGTGGTTATCGAGATATGACTGAATAACTAATTCGACCCCACGAAAAATGAACTTGTGGGGCTTCTATACAAAACGGGAAGGAATCAATAAGCTACTTTCAGATACTAACATAAAATGTGGCATTGCTCACGGTGATTTCATCGGGAATCTATGTGGGATTGTCGTGTACCCACAATATCAGCTATCGATGTTGATTCGACTCGTTTATGGCGCAAACTATTTAGTAAAGACTGATTTCATTGTTATAACAATGGAGTAAATACATTGTTTCCATGTTTAAGTTAAAACAACAATCAGACATAAATAAATTACTTTATAATTTTTTAAATTTAAATATGGATTGTTGTAAATAAAAATATTTAGATTTGATGTTTAAAGCATTGCAATAGTATTAGCAGTAGTTACAAATCAGCTAGTTTGTTATAAAATGTAAGGATTTTATGTACAATAAAACCAAATCTTCAATATAAAAAATATTTCTTGCATGATAATGTCTCTGTACCTTACCTACAGAAGTATACAGCATATCACTCCCATTAATCCTGCGTGCCAGACTAATATTTGGTACATGGGTAGAGGATGATGTGGCAATAAATTATATATTTTTTTCATCATTTTCTGAGATAGCATCTTTTGAGATATTCAAGGTCACAGTGAATAACCTTGAAACTGTAATCTGTCGTCAGAAGGTTATGTAGGGTGTCAATAGGAAGCTTTATTCATTAGCTTTCCAACGATGTTTGGATTTCCACTCTACTACAATTAGGGAAAAAGTTACAGCCAATTTTATATATGTGAGTGTGTCATTTTTTCGAAAAATTTAATTTTTGTGACCTCTGTATCTTGGACAATTTTTAAAATAAAAATCTGAAAATTGGCAGAATTACTTACTTTGTCATATGTGTCCTTCGTACCAATTTTCATCAAAATCAGAACTGGTGAGGTCAAGAAGGTGATTGATCTGATACTCAATGTCTCATATATAGGAAATCATTGTCTTTACATGTTTACATCCGTTAACAATCTGGCTTTTATTTTACATTCAAAAGCAATATTAGAAAAAAAAAAAATGTGCGTATTTATAATTTGCACCAACCCATAAGAATTAGAACCTGCAATACAACATATTGTTTCTCTAGGTATTGGGAATGGATATCAAGTAAATCAACTTGACTCGGTCCATTTTGCCACACGACATCTTTCGTTACAACAGCTAACACTAATAAATTAGAATCGAAATAGGTTAAAAAGTCGCACAACCCCCCGTCTTTAATAGGTTAGGTCAAATATTCAAACCGAGCCGCCGTAGTTCAGTAGTAGAGCGTTGGCGTAGCATTCGGGAGGTCGTGGGTTCGATCCCAGCAGCCATCATCATCACAGGTTTTTCCTCAGTCACAACAGGAAAATGCGGGATGTCACCTTCAACATAGACCCTGGCCGACATCTACCCTATCTCGGCCTGAGCCTTAGATGCCTAGAGACCATAAATAAAAGTCAAATTAAAAAATAATGACTCCGTACTAGCACTAAGCGCTCCGGAAACTACAGAGAATACATATATTCAGTACAAAATATATTTCACTGACACAAGACAAGTCTGGAGTATATGAGGCCACGTGTAATTTTGGAAAGTAGTTATATTGGTATGACAAGAAGATGTCTGTCTGTACGCAGTAGCGAACAAAAAAGAGACGCTAATTCTATTGTAATAATCCTGTATCTGGATTGTACAAACACAAGAAGAACACCACCTCATATTAATATCCAAGGTCTTACATAAAATCGGGATGGGCGTAAGCCATAGTGCTGTTACCGCCCATAAAATTCATTTTATCTTTATCTTACATAAAACATCGAATAACATTTGAAAAACCAGTTTTAGAAGTGTGCTCCATTATTTCTATACCACCAAATATCCGGATAAAGGTTATTTACACAAAGCTTGGCACCCCTACGTAGAAAGATTCCTATCACGTTGCCAGTTTCCTAACAATATACAGTAAACATCGTTGAATAGTTGGTTTTTTTCCGTGTCATTTCATATATCCGTCTGCTTTCTTTATAACATTTTCCATTTATACTTTTTATTATTTTTACCCTATTATTAATTTAAACGCTTACTCAGTTACGTACACTCTATTCCAAAAAGGGGCATTGATTATGGCAATCTCCTGCTGAAAATTCTGAAAAGTCCTACGTCGGGTATCTTCGGAAACAGTAAACCAAAGATGCCAGATTCAAGCCCTGGAAGGAAGAATGAACCTTCGCAATTAGGAAAAACAGTGCAGATGTTTTTTTTTTTCTTTTAAGTGCTATAAGACATGTTGAAATGTTACGAAGTGTTGAAAAAAGTAACATACATTCACATACGTAATGATACAGTATTTCGAAACCATCCGTACATCTGAGCACGTGATCGTTTTGTCACCTACGTTTCTATACGTAAAAGCACATTTGCAATGAAAGTGAAGAGAGCAAATTTAGTTCTCGCATTCATAGTACAATAAACAAGAGAAAGGAGAGAAAAACAGCAGCATTTGCAACGTATATGAATTTCATTGCCTTGAACGCCGAAAATTCAGTCATGTTTCTTCAGAAGGAGATCTGTCAGAAAGAAGTAGATAGATGTGTTCATGTTAGCTCAGTGGTAGAGCTTGTGCTTTCTAATCGTGAGGTCGTGCGATCGAATCCCGTTCTGGAAAATTTATTGTTATGTAGTGATGAATCCTCTAAGCATGAATAATTAGATAAAATAATAATAATCAGTTTTATATGTATCCATACAAGCATTTTAGGACATTAGTAATTATTATGTTTAAAATATAACATCAGAGAAGTGGTGGGTGTTGACAGAACGTCGGTATATTATATGTGAACGTTAAATACAAATTAAGTAAATGTTGTTATATCCAAAGTCGGATCAAGATGCCATACAGCAAATTCACGATCCCCAAAGTTCATACAAATTCAGTATCCCCAAAGCTCATGATCCCCACGAACGATGAGTCACTAAGATACTAAACTGTTCTTCAGTAAAGAAGACAGAAGTTCTTTCCATGTGTCGGAAATGCTTTTCTATGTCTCTCCCTCGTGCTCTCTCTTGCTGGCAAATTCTATCAACATCTGTCATCTGATGAAGAGAAGGTATTATTGTCTTATTAACTAGTGGGATAAATACTTGACCTGACCAGGGCTCGAATCCAAGTTCATGTAGTATTGGTTTAGAAAGCAAAGGTTTTAACCACGAGCTACTGTTACAGCTAGAGAAATGTTGCCAAGATCTGTCTTATTAAAACACCAACAGATTGGATCACGCTAAATGGACCATTTTATACGTTTCTGATTTTAGGTAAGGAAGAAGACGGTGATGTCAAACTACCTAAACTCCAGTTACCAACATTCACCGGTAATTTACATGACTGGCTTTCGTTTAAGAATCTATTTGCAGCTAATGTTCACAACAATCGTTCCTTACGCGGTGCACAAAAGTTACATTACCTGAAGTCAGCGTTAGTAGGTGAACCTGCAGTTTTACTACAATCTATGGCAGTGACAGATGCGAATTATAGTGAAGCGTGGGAGTTGCTTAACCAGAGATACCACAACAAACGTGAGATCGTGTAGCATGAATCAGCTGTGGCCCTACGTAAATTAATTGACACAACCAGTGAATATGTACGCATTTTGCGTGTGTTGGAACTACCAGTCGAACACTGGGATGCTATTTTAATTTACCACATGACAAGCAAATTAGATAGTGTCTCCAGCCAACAGTGGAAATTTTCATTGAAAGATCCCGAGCTACCATCTTTCGCCGCGCTAAGCCAGTTCTTAGACCAGCGTGCTCGCTGCGTCAGCCTGTGCTCCAAGTAAGACGCGTCCGTTGACTCCGAATCAACCGTGTCCCAAAAGATTGCGACGTCCACTTACGTCAGCGCCGCGCAAATCAGATGTGAAAAGTGTAGCCAACCGCACGAGCTACAGAAGTGCAAAAAATTTCAACAAATGTGTGTGAAAGATAAGCATGATTTTGTGAATTCTAAAAAGTTATGCTTTAATTGTCTGAGGTCAGGGCATCTCATATCAAGCTGTGCTTCTACGAAGTGTCAGTAAATGTATCATACACTTTTACATTTCGAATCAAGAGCTGGAACGGTCCGCCATCACTTCAAGAACAGAGTGCAGCAGTTTCTCTTGTTGCGACCAACGCAACTCTGTCCCGGATTCTGTTATGCACTGCAATTATAAAAGTGAAGGATATCAGCGGTGTCACACACCCGTTTAGGGCACTTTTGGTTTCAGTCTCCGAATCCAGTTTTGCATCTGAATCCTGCGTTCAAAAGCTTGGCCTCCGTAAGGATAGGGTGAATGTAAGCATTGCAGGCATTCTGAGTAAAGGTGTGGGTACTTAAGACCTGCACGGACCGGGCTTGGGCGAGCCAGCTCCGCTATTTCTTTCGGGCGGAGCGACACTGCTTTCTCTTCAGCTCGGGCCGATTAATTGCACTTTTTTAAAGCAGTTCAATAATTATTGACTTTCGTTAAACGATAATTGGAATAAAGCCAAACTTTCAAGTCTATGTGCACGCCACGTGGAGTGAAAGGTGTTACAAACAATGCAATATTTACAGTTGGTGTTGCGTAGCGGCTCCACTTTCGCTATAGTGGATTAGTTGTTCATTTGGACGTTGATCCCAGTCGGCAGTCACACGAGTGACTGCATGCCCTTCGCTCAATAAATAACAAAAGACAGTATGCGTATTGATGCTTCCTCTGATGGTCCGTGTCAATACCAGAGTATGGTCAATCCAACTACTGGATCCCAGGGGTTGAACAGTCAGAGTTGTCGTCTTGATATAAAAATGAAAGGAAACCGCACTCTTTGTTTTTCTCTCCACTTCAGCGACCCGCAGGAAGAAATGGTAGATGAAGTCTGGGTTGCAGTCTAATACAGTGTTAAATACCGTGCAAATGTAGATCTTGCGGGTGGGGTCAAATTTCTTATAATTTGTTTTGTAAATAAAAGTTATACTTTGACTAGCTACTTCTTTGCTGGATTTAAGAAACCTGCGACTACAAGTAATTCTACTGTTCAAAGTGAAATTATTCCTTTGATCCTTTGTGTTAGAAATAAATTGAAACGGCAATCCTGTAGAATGAAATTAAAATGACTAGT
>JAGDQP010003423.1:20613-45481 GCA_022664845.1 Lepisma saccharinum
TCTCCTTTCTCTTGTTTATTGTACTATGAATGCGAGAACTAAATTTGCTCTCTTCACTTTCATTGCAAATGTGCTTTTACGTATAGAAACGTAGGTGACAAAACGATCACGTGCTCAGATGTACGGATGGTTTCGAAATACTATATCATTACGTATTTGAATAGGTCCAGCCGTGCTTCGCTCCCGCATCAGGCGATCTTTGTTATTGTCGTGTGATCAGTAACGATTATTTTTATGAACGTTCCGACCGTGAAATTTAAAAATTTTGGACCGTGAAAGCCGTGAAAAAACTGTGAATTTGATTATTTAGTTTGAGTGGGAACCCTGGAAGAACAAAAAGTACACAACTCCCAAATTTAACCTCAAAACATGGCGTTTTCCTTTCCGGGCACTTACAACACCATCTTGCTCCACTCTAAAACTCATTGCCGTCAACTTGTACAAAAATTGAATAAAAATCGAAATAACGGAATCACGTAGTGACCCAACACAACTCACACCTAATAATTTAATAAATCCACAGCTCATATAATTACACCCTTAAAGTCCGTGAAGTTTTTCGTCGAAAAAGCATGGAAACTTTGGACACGATATTTGACATTAACCTTCACGCTGATGCTTGAACCTATAACACATCTACACCCAGAGATCACATAAACTGTGCTTGAGTCAACATTTTGAAAGAGGATAAATTCTCTACCTTTAAAGCTGAGATTGAAATCGGACCCGACATATTCTAATCTCTGGAATGATGAAGACTTTTCCCAGCCTATAGTGTCAGTTGTAACGTATCATGAATGCACGAATCTCTCATTGATTGTAGAAAGTACAGTGGATGGAGAAAAAAGAGGTGGGTGAAGGGTGTGTCTTTCTCGTCGACGTTTTTCTCCATTGTCGGAACTCACGAATGAGGAGGAGCGAAAAAATTCACTATCTAGCTCAACTAGGGACAAAGCAAGAAACATTTATGTTAAGACAACATATCATTTACTAGTTACCATGGACAATTATAACCATTGATCTACCAGAGTCATTCTACTAATAATACATCGTAAATTTCTTCTTATAGTTAACCTTGGGGTTAAGAACCTCGGTACTGAATTTCCTAGATCTGGCTACGGATTGCGTACTGAGTTGAGTAATGTATCATTATGTAAATTTTCAGGTATGAGAAAGTTATTTTATATGTTTTTCTGGGTACAGAGCTTAAAAAAAGTCAGTTTGTACAACATTTAGATATTTCATGTTTTTTGAAATTAGGATATGTTTTATTGATAATGACAAGTCAATAGATTATTTTTTATTAAAGTTATTTAATATACTTGTTGGAGTATATTTAGTACGTCTGTGTAGATCATCACGCTAGACTGGTAGATACAGAGGCAAACACTAAGCACGTGGTAGATGTCCATATGGGCATGTGTTAGATGCCTTTTCAGAGTGTTATTAAAAGAGTAAACTACGTGCAGAAAATAAGTTCATTACTAGTAGTAAGCTTACATTATTTTTATATCTTTTCGTATATGTATATTCTCTATAAATTTATTTTTTTCTCTAATAGGAACCAACTCTATATACGATGAAAGGGATGGCCATTCTGGACAACGATGGGAATAGAATTTTGGCGAAATATTACGACAAAAATGTATTCCCTACTTCCAAGGAACAGAAGACCTTTGAGAAAAATCTTTTCAACAAAACTCATAGAGCAAATGCCGAAATTATAATGCTAGATGGACTGACATGTGTATATCGCAGCAATGTTGACCTTTTCTTTTATGTGATGGGGAGTTCACATGAAAATGAAGTAAGTACCAACGCATAATTTTTACCTTGTTTCTAATTTATGCATAAAAAGCTGAAGAGTCTCAGAAAGTAGGTAGACAATTAAGATTTAGCATCTATTGCCTACTTTCACTGTCTCTAAACCAGGGCCGTATTTAGACATGTGCAGCTGCACAGGGCGACAAAATTTGAGGGCTGCAAACTATAGCTAGTAGTAAAAAGATGTTAATATTTTTTATTGCTTTTATCATTATAGTAAAACCCGCATTATATTAGCGTTCTGGAATTAAAATACAGTAGTATGGTACTATTATTAGTTCACTACTTCTTGATGGAATTTCATTTGATTATTGTTCGTGATTAGACGATCTATGAATATCCCATGATGAAGAAAATTGCAAAATTAGGACGATAATACTGAATAGAACTATTAAAACTTCATAACTAAGTGAGGACGATTATTGAAGTGAATGGTGACTAGATTCGACGAAGTGTTTTGTCAGAACTGAGGACTATTGATATCATTATAATAATAAATCACAGCCATATTCAATCCACTAGTGGATGAGGTCTCTCCCCGAAGGGAGGAGTTGGTCTACGCTGACCAGACTGGTTGGGAGAGGAGAGCCGAAGCTCTCACGGTGATCGCCACTGTCTTTTATTCACAGGAGCTCCCCAATTGTCCTCACGATGCTGGGTCAACACCGAAATTTTGGAGCCCCCCACCGGGAATTGAACCCGGGACCGCTCGCACTGAAGTCGAGCGCGCTACCGACTAGGTTACGCAGGATTTGAATATATTAGACATAAACTGCGTGAACAAAATGTGCTGGTTATATTTGCAGTAAGTGAAGTGTGAAATTCTTGATAAAGTTTGAATGCAGATTGGAAAGCAGTGTTTTTGGCATTAAGAACAATTTCAGAAAATGAAAAGGGTAGAGTTAGATGTGAAGCTGAGAGGGTATTCTTAGTAAGTTATATAGTATTGAGGTAGCATTCATGCCATGTGTGTGGAGTTGTATTCTGCAACAGTTTGGCATATCAGTGATAGATCTGAAAGCAGTGGATACGGACATTTGCACTACTGTTGAAATATATGACTCTCGTACTATGATTTCAATTTAGCTTTATACCTCTTCCCTCACAGGGATTTTTAGATGAATCGTCTGAGTCAGAAATGGAATCAGAAAGTCCTGAACAAGAAACAGGATCAGATTAGTTCAAAGATGATGACGCTATCAGGAGAAAAATGAAAATGTCATATTCTAAGATCATACAAACTCGTCATAATGAGTTACAGAAGAGAGTTAATGCCTACTACAAAGAACATAATTTAAGATTTTTAATTCTCAAATATCACTAAATTAGAACGCTGCTCAAATTTATAATTATGCAGAGAAACGCCGAGCTATTTACGATTCCGACATAGAGTTTTGGTGAAGAATGCATCCATTTCAAAAACTATCTGGTATCTATGAAGAAAGAAGATAGTGACAAGTTATCCTCTCTTCTATTTTTCTGCAGGATGTTTGTTGGCTTCTAAAAATATCTACCCAAATGTATGTGTGCACTGTACGCCAGTAACGAACTGTTCTGCTGAAAGACCATTTTCAGGTGTAAAACAAATTAAGAACATTCCAGATCATAATGTCCAAAGTAAAAATTGTCCAAACCAAAAATGCCCAAAGTAAAAAAATGTCGAAAGTAAGAAATGTCCAAAGTAAAAAAAAAAAAGTCAGAATAAAAATGTGCAAAACAATAATGTCCAGCGCAAAGACATCCAAAAAAGCCTAAATCTCGAATGTGTAAAAATGTCGAAAAGAAAATATCAATGAGTAAAATGTTCAAATAATGATGTCCAAACTCAAAAATCTAAAGGGTCATATAAAAAGTCTCCGCGGTTTTTTGGTACATTTTTGAACAAAAAATTTCTTTATTGAAAATCAATTTTAATCAAGTACATATTGACCATTATTATCTATGACCTTTTGCCATTTTTCGGGTAGCTTCATAATTCCATCGGTGTAGAACTTCTTTGGTTTTTCGTCGAAAAACTTGGCCAAGTGATTTTCAGCAGTGCTTCGGTCGGCAGTACAGGACCGAATTGATGGTTTCGTCAGGTTGCAGCAGCTCATAATGGACGTACTGTGCACAACTCGACCGTTTGAACGAAGCAATCCAGAAAAAGCGACCAGAATTGGCAAACAGAAAGGGAGTTGTATTCCATCATGACAATGCGGGCCCACACACATCTTTGATGACTCGGAACAAATTGACGGAACTTGGTTGGGAAGTTTTGATGCATCCACCGTATAGCCCGGACCTTGCACCGTCTGACTACCATTTGTTTCGGTCTCTGCAAAACTCTCTTCATGGTAAAAAATTGGGCGACCGAAGCGCCGCTGAAAATCACTTGGCCAAGTTTTTCGACGAAAAACCAAAGAAGTTCTACATCGG
The DNA here is from genome assembly GCA_022664845.1 of Lepisma saccharinum. Taxonomy (NCBI): domain Eukaryota; kingdom Metazoa; phylum Arthropoda; class Insecta; order Zygentoma; family Lepismatidae; genus Lepisma; species Lepisma saccharinum. The sequence goes on from JAGDQP010003423.1 coordinate 24,856, forward strand.
TGGAATTATGAAGCTACCCGAAAAATGGCAAAAGGTCATAGATAATAATGGTCAATATGTACTTGATTAAAATTGATTTTCAATAAAGAAATTTTTTGTTCAAAAATGTACCAAAAAACCGCGGAGACTTTTTATATGACCCTTTATATTAAAAATTAGAAGTTTGTCTGTCCGTCCATTCAATATATATATATATCCCCGTGGTCACGTCCTAATGCCAAAATCTGGAATACGCGAAATATTCAATGAGTAAATTGTTCAAAGTAAAAATGACCAAACCCAAAAGCCGGCCGGGTGGTCGAGCGGTCTGCGGCGGTAGGCTATCGACTCAACGGTCCTGGGTTCGAGTCCCGGTAGGGGCATGGGTGTTGATTTTAACACTTAACAGCTAAAGGCAAATCGTGACGGGCCGAAGTCCAAAGTTACTAAACTGGCCCATATAAAAATAAAGTTTACCAGAGTTTTACCAAACCCAAAAATGTTTATAAATCAAATTGAAAGTTTGAATGGCTCTCAGCGTGTAGGTATGTATGTATTCTGTATATCGCTTATCAATGTACATGTATACATTGATTTCTACCATTTTTTTTACGTGCTCTTTATGTATTGTGCCAGCTCATAGAGGTATTCAGGGTCCGGTATTGCGCCTTATTCGTCAGTGTTGTCACATTTTTCAAAAATACATTTTTCTGAGTTGCTTCAATACCGCTGGACTTACCAGCACCGAACTTGCCATAAGCATTGTTCGACACAAGAAAAATACTCTTAGTGTTCCAAAGCATCCCAGTTATCAGTGTTACAAACCAATTTTAAAATTCAACTTATACAGTTTCCTTTAGTTCTATAATTCTACACGTGCTCATCGATACACTAAATTTTGTATGTGCGTGCATTTGGTGTTCAAAAAGTTAATATAGGTTCTCCGGGTACCGCACTTGTCAGCGTTGCCAATCAGTTAGAAATTTTTAATATTTTCTAATTGCTCTCGCATCGTTGTACGTATCAGAAGTAAACTTGGTATTTAGCTACTGGGACAGCTCATTAGGTACTCCAGGCGCCGAAGTTGTCAAGTGTTCGTAGCCAATTTGAAAAATTTAATATTTCAAATTGTTTCCATACTGTTGTTGTACGTCTACACACCAAATTTGATATTTATATACTGGGACAGGTCAATAGTACATGCGGTCTGCGTTTACACAGTGCGCCGTATGCACCGCAGTTGTTTTCAATTATTTTTTAAAATGTAATTTTTCAAATTGATTCCTTACCATAGTACATATCCTTACGAAACATTAAGGTACTGGAACACGTCAAAGAGGTATTCCGGACACGCCGTAGGCTTCGAAATTGTCAATGTAGCCAACCAATTTCACAAATTTTATATGTCAAATTGTTTCCGTATTTTGGAGTAGCTGAAGAGCTTGCTTGAAAAATTACTGTTGAAAGATTACGTCCTCCTTTCCTTTCGATTTCTTGATGTTTGGCATGATGACGTGATCTGTAGTGCAGTTTGGTTTTACAATGATGGTGACTTGGGACAGAGACGCAACAATAAGGATACGATGTAGCAGTTATGATGAAACTGTAATAGTAACAGTAATTATGAATGATGATCTAGATGTGGTAACCTATTTGGATAGCCGTCCAGGATATACGCACTTCCTCTACCAAAGGTCTGACGATGGTAGCTGGAAGATAGTGACACAGGGAGGTTTTCGTCATTCACCATTACTGTTACTACTACTGGTACATCATAACTGCTACATTGTCTCCTTTGAATTTATTTTAATACCTTTAGGCAACTTTGGCTCAAGCCGACATTTTCTCCTTATTTCTGCTAGTCCGTCACAAGTGACAACCATTGTAAAACTAAAATGCATTACGAATTCGTTGAATCGTATGTTATTTTGGTGATTTTTTATCGCTTTACTTGCCACCATGGCTACGCTCTTGCTTCAGAGAAGAATTTTGTAGGAATCTGGGATTTCATGGGAGGAAATTGGTGATCTAAGGGAGGTAAATTAAATCTTAATCAATCTTTTATTTCATTATATCTAGAAACTGGATGATATAAGCTTTGCTTATAGCCATATTATTAGACTAATCAGGTGACGCAATGCCACGGGGTACATTTGAACGGGAGGGTTACCATAGAGCAGTGTTCCTCAACGTAGGGATCGCGCGGATTGTCTGCAAGGGGGTCACCAGGGGAGGTGAAAAAGGACATTTAATCAAGGTTTTATAGGCTAAAACTAATACATTTTAAAGAAGGGATTTCATTTTACTTGTTTTTATAATTACTAAAGATAATGTAATTTGTTGAATAGTTTTCCGGCAATTTATCAAATGCAACAAATCAATTGTCATGTTTGCAAATGAAAAGCAACGAAATATTGCACAAGTTTACTAGGTCAACGCGAAATCTGAGCCGCTTTTGATTTAACCAGTTTCAAAATGTCCGGTTCTATTTTCGCCATACACATTATCAAGTCATTTACAGTTCTACGTTAAAAGTTAGGTGCGCATTATTGTCTTAAATACCACGTTTTTTTATACAGAATCTTTAGTAATTCGTGTAACAGAAACAGACCTGTAAAAACGAAGGTTTTTAAGATATTTTCATGATTTTTTTCTACAGTTGCTCACAAAACCCTGACGTTTTAACATTGTGAAAATAATTTTCAAAAACTAAATTTTAACTGCCGGTTTGGGGATTCAAATTCAAAAGTAAATCTCACTTATAGGGAAATCAGTGTTAATTCAGAGGAACACTTTTCCTTTAACTAAATTTATTAATTACCAAGAAATTAAGTCAGACGGTGATTTCTGTTTATAAAATACTGCAGCTCCAAATCGAGAGATGATACAATATTTATTGACAGAAATCACCGTCTGACTTAATTTCTTGGTAATTATTCAAATTAAAATTAATTTAGGAAAATTATTTTCACTGTGTTAGAACGTCAGGGATGTGTGAGCAACTGTAGAAAGTTTCATGAAAATACTTTGAAAACTTTCGTTTTTGCAGGTCTGTTTCTCAGATACACGAATGTGAGTGACTAAGTGAGAGTGTTGAAGCCCTCAGGAGGCTGTTTTACACAGTGTGAAACGAAACCGCTTATTATAAAGAAGAAAATTACTTTTGGGGGTCGCCAGCCGAAAGGCATGGTTAAAGGGGGCCGCGCAATGAAAAAGGTTGAGAAACGCTGCTTTAGAGCATCGAGGATAACTTTTAATTATTAAAACGAAATTTCTTTATTCCAACATTTATAAATTGCGAACACTATGCCAAAGAGCTGTAATTTTTTTCGCCATTTGTGTTCGTTACCTGACGAAGTGCGGTACTTGATGTAATTGTACAGATACAAATACATGGTACAGATCTACCTCCATACCCTCATCCCCGGGGCTGCGCCCCTATAGGGGAGATTTACCCCATTTATTGTAACCTAGTCTTGGTCATAGACCTTCATACAAAATTTCGTTTCTTAGCTTGAGTTGTTTGGAAAATTAGATTTGGGCGGCCATTTTAGGTTCAAGATGGCGACTTTTTCAATATGTTGTAATATTTTCGTAAACTACTTTCGATGTTACATTTTTATGCCAAATTTCGTATCTCTAGCTCAAACGATGTGGAAAATGGTTTTCTGGGGTCCGCCATGTTGTATTTAAGATTGAGTCTTTGGAAACATTTCGTAGTTGATACAAACCTGGGAAGTCAGGGAATTGAAAAATGGTCAGGGAAATGAGTAAAAAGACAGGGAAAGTCAGGGAAATTCAATTTCTTGTAATTTTAACACCTTTTTCTAATGTAAGGTTATAAAAGTGGAGCTTTATAAATAAATAATATTGCTAGGGGTGGGGGTTGCAGTAAGTTTCTATACTTTGAAGCCACATTCTCAGAGGTTATAACATTGAAGTTTAGGGCTACTGCAGGCTGCTGGAATTAGGTAACAGCAATTGACCAAAACATTAGTAAACATTATTGTACATTATTACATTTACAATTATGTTTACGTTCATTCCATTGTGTTTAACTGAGATGTTACAGCAGGCTGAAAGGGGTGGCATCCCTTGCCCAATAGGAGTTGTTAGATTATAAGTTTATAAAAAGCAATTCTAATTTTAAAACGTATCACTGAGTCTTGTATATTTTCAAGTGATATGTTCAAGATGATGTTCCCAGATAGCACAATTGCTGGTCAGTTTAGCCTTGGTCTTAAGAAGGTTGCCTACGTTGTAACTTATGGTTTAGCTCCATACTTTGAAAACCTCTTACATGATCGTTTGAAATCTTATGATAGATTTGTTATATGCTTGGATGAAACACTCAATAGGTTTGTTATATGCTTGGATGAAACACTCAACAAAATTGTACAAAGAGAACAGGTGGATTTAATTGTTAGGTTCTTGGATGAAGAAAAACTGGCTGTTGTTGTCGGTATTTTAATAGTGTGTTTCTGAATAAAGCCACTGCAACTGATTTGTTGCAGCAATTTTTGGGGAGAACATCTTCATTGCCTCTCAGCAAACTGTTGCAGGTAGGTGTCCATGGATGGACCAAACGTTAATTTGAAGTTTCTCAGGCTTCTTGAACACATGAAAGTTAGTGGTCACCAGGGTGAAAAGAAGTTACTTGACCTGGGAACATGCGGACTACATACTGTTCATGGATCATTGAAGACAGGGATTGATGCAGCTGGATGGGAGATAAATACTCTTTTACGTAGCATGTGTTATTTTCTAGTTGTTTCCCCTGCTCGTCGTGCACTGTTTTCTCAAATGACAGGATGCCACAGTTTTCCGCTCAAATTTTACAGTGTGCGGTGGCTAGAGAATGACAAATGTTTAGAAAGAGATTCAGAAACGGGATTCTGAGAGAAACCAAAATACCCGTCACTAAGCCTGCTAAGTGAATTTCTGATGCAATACAAGATCCATTCATGAAGTGTAAATTTGTTTTTTAAAGACAATATGCGATGAGTGTCAGCCTTTTCTCCAGGGTTTCCAAACATCCAAACCAGTGACTTCTCTCTTGTTTGAAGCACTGAATCAGTTGCCACTTGAACTGATGCGTCCCTGTGTGAAACCAGAGATTCCACCGCAAAGCTATTGGCCATTGATATGAAATCTTCAGAGAACTTGGTTCATCCAAAGAATGTAGACATTGTTTTTTCTGCTCGTCGCTTCCTTGTAGCGATTCCTAGCACAGCAAGTGAACGTGACAAGCTGAGTTCCTGTTCCAATGTCGACTTGTATTGATTGCAGTGATTCAGAAGCTGATTGAGAGGAGTCCACTGAAATACAAGATATTTAGGGCTTTGTCTTCTCTGGATCTCTGCATAAATCAGCAAAACCCAACACTTGCACAGAAGTTTAATATACTGCTAGAAGAGCTACACACAGCATATCAGATATCAGCAGAAGTTGAAGAAAATGACAGAAAACAATTCTACTATCTTTGTACACAGTACCAGACCCCGTTTCAAGAAGTTTGTCAAGAACTGAGCAACAGTGGAAATATTGGTGGTGTGTATTCTAGATTTTTTTTCTTGGAAAGGGAAGTACCAAGATTTGTGGGAGGTGGTGAAGTTATGTCTGATTTTATCCCATGGAAACGCAACTGTTGAGAGTGGGTTTTCCATAAATAAGTCCTTGCTGGTTGAGAACATTCATGAGAGAACAATTATTTCTCAGAGATATGTGCATGATGCAGTTCATGAAATGGGGGAATACTAAATGTAAAAATTGGAAAGAAAGAATGATTGATTACGTGCGTGGTGCTAGAAAACTTTATGAAGAATATTTACAAGCAAAGGCACTTAAAATAAAAAATGAGCAGAAGAGAAAGTCTGAGAAAAGATATTTGATTCAACAAGTTAGGAAGGTGGAAGAAGAGAGAAAAAGATTGAGAAGGGACATGGAAGAAAAAGATCAGTTGTTGCAAATGGAGCTGACAAAACTGAAAAAAAAAAGGGTTGTTTTGCCATGAAGTTGTAGAACTCATTTGCTTCTTGCTTTTATGTGGATATGGTCAGTGGTAATATTGATTTTAGTGGTGAAAGACGTATAGTGCTTGTCATATATTTAGTATTGTTTGTTTACTTTGAAAGCAGTATTGTAGTGCTTCTTGCTGTCATCCTATTTGGAATATTAAGCAAGGAAAATAAGAAAAAACACATGTGTAGAAACAGGAAAATAAGAAATAAAAAATAATGTGGGTGGATCGGATGGCTGCAAGAGATGAGGACACCATCAAAACCAACTTTGTCAGTGGTTGGATTACACTAAACAGTGCGAAATGTAGCTTTTTTTCTCTGATTTCACAGTCAGGAAAAAATGTCTACTTTGGTCAGGGAAATTGAAAATAAAAAATCTGTACCAATCCTGCATTTTGTAATATTTTCGTAACTTAAGAGTGATGATGTTAATTCATATTAAATTTCACTTCAGTAGCTCCAGCGGTTTAGGCTGTGTATTCTATACAACAATGGTTTGGCGGCCATTTTGGATCCAAGATGGCGACTTTTTCAAAATGTCAGATTTTTACCTTTACCGACCCTTGATCATACAATACACCTTCATACAAAATTTGATGTTTCTAGCTCCAGTAGTTTGGCCTGGGAATATTGATGAATAAGTGAGTCAGTGAGTGACCATGGGGACTCGCTGGGGGCGCTGCCCCCAGACCCACTTGGGAGCTGCGCTCCCAACTACTTTTTTTTGGGGGGGGCTGCGCCCCCTTTATTGTAATCAGATTCCTTGGTGTACTGTTCCCCTTGATGCCGATCTGCCCCCAACCTCCGGTCCCATAGGGAAGGTTTGCCCTATTTATTGGAACCTACTCGTGATGATACACTTTTATATCTAATATCATTTCTCTAACTTCAGTGGTTTGAAAAATAGGTTTTCGGGCGGCCATTTTGGATTCAAGATGGCGCAGGGTTCCCACTCACCTGGAAACCGTGGTATAGTCATGGAATCCAGTTTAGCACTAGAAAGTCCTGGAAAAGTCACGGAATTTGATAGCTTATTGTTTGAAGTTCATTTAGCTACAGCAGGCATTTCTTATGTAATGAAATGCTTGAAATAGGTGGCAACTCTTGCTACTGGAGCCAATGGTTTAATATTTCCACTCTAAAAAAAAATTTAGCAGAACATTTCCTGGCTTAATGCATTAAGTTGTTTAACTTCTGCATTTCTAATTTTAAAAGTCAAAGCTTCTTCTGCACTTTTACATGTATTATTACCAAGAAAAAAATTGAGAAGGTTTTAGACTTTTTTCTTGTTACAAAATTGAAAAAAAAAAAAAAAAATCTCTGTTAATTTTATAGTGATGCATGATTCTTGAAAATAGATAGTCCAGTGTTCCCTGTTACTATATGAATGTACTTGCTTTTGTTTATTTGTTAGTATCTAGAGATGCGACGATTCAGATTCCTGGATGGAAAAATAATATTAGATCGTTTTTGAAATTACTTGGAGGCTAATGTGCCAACCATGAAGCAATTTTTAAAAAAAAAATACAGTGAAATATTTTGATGTATCTTTATTTTCATGCAACTATGATCTTTATTTTCTCATGGAATTATATGTTTTTGTTGTTTCCATAAAGATACTAATCTGTGTATGTGGATAATCCAATACATGGTGATTACTAAAAGCCACTTTACCATATTGTAGCGGATCAAAGCTCGCCTGGTATAGCAGAATACTGATGTAGCAGGCGGGCTTCGGCGGTCAATCTTCGGAGACTATTTGACGGTCGCAGGTTCAGCATCCGCGTAGACCTAGGAGAGAACGCTCCAGGTATCTAAGCTTGTAGAAAGAAGCAGTCGACAGCAAGTAATTTTGTAGCACATACGTTTATGGCCACCACTAAGTTCCACAGTTAACAGTTGAACACAAGACACTATATACAAGAAGTTCAGATGAAAGTTGTGAGCTCTTGGTAGTACAGAGAGCGAGCACTTTCAGTCCAAATTAGGTTGGCGTTAAGAATTTAGTAGCCAATAGCTTGCAATAGAAAGCTCGTCTCTAGTTTCTAACTAGTACCAAGACAAGTGCTGTTATGTTAAAGTTAACGACAAACGGAATGCTGGACAAACGGACAGCAAGACGAACAAACAACCGGACAGACGAACAGCCCACGGACTTGCAGGTTGTTTGCTTTGAATGCCACTTCTTCTGAAAGAGAAGAGTCGAGTCCGGGGAAGAAGTATATAATAATTCTGTTTTACCAATAGCTAACGTTTTGCAACATGTGTGGTATACGTGCGTACGGGCTTGCACAAAGTTGTTATAACTAGTTTGTGCAGGACCGCAGCGCGTGATTTCCTGGTTTCTATGAAGAAATTAGTTCGCGCGTGTGACTGAAGTCCGCTGAGTTTCCTGGTTGATGTACTCTTGTCCTTGTTTGTTATCTACTGTGAACTTTTCCATCACACACCAGTCCGCTGAGTTTTCTGGTTGATGTACTCTTGTCCTTTTTTGTTATCTTCTGTGAACTTTTCCATCACACACCAAATTATGAAAAGATTTGTTGCTTTGTTCAATCGCCAGACAATATGAAATAGATTCTTTTAGAAATATAAAATATAATAATCAATATTATAATTGAATTCTCATGCTTTCCTTATTTGCAAGGATTGTGATCAATACCTGTGTGTCCAGGTGAGGGTAGATGAGAGCTGGGAGGAGACCCGGGAGGGTGGTTAATAGGTGGGTCGCGTCCCTTGGGAGGGGCGCGACAGTGCCTCACAGATGTCCTTCCAGCACAATATCTTTTAGATTTGGACTTTGTGTTAGTAGATCTTTATACTCTTTAGTAATCAAAACCACATCAAGAATTCACAATTGGTTTTAAAAAATTAGAATCCACAATAAAAAAAAATGAATCATCCCATCTCTTCTCTAGCTTTGTAATACAATTTTTCAAGCAGGATTTGTTGAAATGTAATATAAGCGCAGTGGAAATAAAAGTGGTCTAATGGCAAGAATTATTAATCATTACGGCCGGCAGCTGTAATATTATGGTTCGCGAATAATTTACAATGTTAAAATTCAAAATTGCAATCTTAAATTACTCCGGATCTACTGAATATTTTAAGCTCAAACGAGACATATGTATTTCTGTATACATTATGTACAGTCTTGGATATAAAAAATGGGACAAATAAATTATGGTTCTTGCTACAAATATACGGTATTATATTATTACAGTGTAAGCAGTAGTTCTTAACATACTTAAGAATATTTATTGTTTGCACTGTAATAGTATAATTTTGTATGTTTGTGACATTAACCATAATTTAGTATTTATCCGAGCTTTAAAGCTGTAATATCGAACCATAATACCGCATATTTTTACCAGTGCGTTTTTGTTACTAATTTTATTTTATTTCCGTAATATTTTCATAAGAAGAAAATTGTTTTGGTTCTACTTTTTAATAGCAATGATAAAATTTCTCTATCCCATGGAAGGGAATTTTTCAAAAGAAAACTCATTTTCTCATTGGCAGTTTTTTTTAAACATACATCATCACTTTGTTCAGAATTCTGTGTCTCAGATCTTGTCAGTTTCATTTTCGAAAGCACTACAGCAATGCACTGATTGAATGTGCTAATTTTCGGAACACTAGTTAGGTTGAAATAATTTGATGATTACATTAAATAGAACTTAGAGATAACTCTTTAGATGTGTGTATTTTGTCAGTTGAACGAAGCTGTTTCTCTTGCAGATAAATTAAATCAGTATATCTTTTATAGGGCAGTATATCTCGTAAGGTGATAGTGGCTACAAAGAAGAAGTTCCACTTCAGTCTTGATTGGATGGATGAGAAGTTAAATCCTGAATGGGCTAAGTTTCTAAAGTCAGTTGAACACAATCAGTTTCAAGCATTTTGTTCCAGCTGTAAAAAAAATATGTAAGCTGAGTAATATGGTTCGTCAGGCTGTAGTTAGCCATATGAAAAGTAAATCACACACGAGTGCAACAGGATATAGAACTCCAAAAATCAGTGATATATTTGAACAAAAATGTGAAGCTATGTCCGTTACCAGTGGTTCTCCAAACATGAAGAAAAGTTCTTCAATTAAAAATACGGAAGAAACCATGCCTCTTCCAAAGAAAGAGGGATCTAAAAGTAATGCGAATACTATGATTAATTATGCTAAAGGAAGTGAAGTTACTCGAGCTGAAGTATTATGGGATTTAAAAATGGTAGCAAATCATTTTTCCTACAATTAAAGTGTTGATATAACACATCTTTTCAAATCCATATTCCCTGACAGTAAAATAGCTAATCAGTTTTCGCTTGGTGCAACAAAAGCAGCGTATATTTTATAGTTTGTTTGGATGAGTCGCTCAGTTCTGTAGTTCAGATAGAACAGATGACTATAATACTTCGTTTCTGGGAAGATGATTTGGAAAAGGTTTCATCTAGATATTTGACTTCCATTCTTTCTTGGGCATACAAGGACTTAATGCAGAAGTTCACAGCAGCTCTCGAAGATATCCTTTTTACAAAACTATTTCAGTTATTATTGGATGCACCACATGTAAACTGGAAGTTTTTTAGGGAACTTAAAGAAGATCTAAGTAAAGAGCCTGCTAACTCAATACCATTGGAACTTGGATTATGTGGTTTGCATGTGGTAAATGTTTTTTTTAGACTGGTCACACAGGAAATAGGTGGAAGGTTAAAAGTATTCTCAAAGCAATGTACTCACTTTTCAAAGATAGCCCTGCCCGTCGTGGAGACTTCATTGTCATAACTGGCCATTCAGACTTTCCATTAAAGTTCTGTCAAATTCGTTGGGTGGAAAACGCAGAAGTATCAAGAAGAGCCATGGAAATCCTTCCCATTGTAAAGAAATATTTGAATTCAACAACAAGTAAATTACCATCCACTGTGTCTAAACTGTTTGCATCAAGCCTGTGATGATCCATTGGCATTATCGAAAATTTCTTTCTTCAGCACAATTGCATCAGTACTTGAACCGTTCCTGAAGAAATTTCAAACCTCAGATTCAGTGATACCTTACTTCTATGATTCATTGCTTGACGTTCAATTTGATGAGTCGTTGTATAAAGAAACAGATTCTCCAAAATAATCATCCAAACCTGTTGAAAATGGACATGAACTTCAGAGTTAATTTTCTTCCTGTACAATCCATTGATGTAGGGTTTTCTACTAGAAAACAGCTAACAATTAGTAAAGCATCAGGTAAACAGAAGCTAGATTTTTTAAATCAGTGTCAGAAGTTTCTTTTAGGAACCATATTGAAAATGATCGAAAGAAGTCTTATTAAGTATGGTGTTATACGTACAGTTTCTTGTTTGAACCCCACAGTTACTCTTCAAGATACTGGTAAGGCTGAAAATCGGATGAATACATTACTCACCTACCTACATGATAATAATCACATGTCTCAACACAAGCAGATGTGGCAAAGCAGCAGTACACCCGATTTCTTTCAAACACTACAGTGAATCAGCAGCTCAAGGAATTTTCTCTTGAAAGTTATAATCTTTGTCAATTGTACGCAAACATTTGGCACATTTGTTATAACATACTCTGGGTCATACACGTTCATACAAAATTTCGCCGACCGGGTAGACGTGCTGTCTACGGCGGTAGGCCAACGACTCGAAGGTCTCGGGTTCGAGTGCTGGCATTAATAACGAAAGGGCGAATGGTGACGGGCCGAAGTCCAAAGCTACTAGACTGAGCCATATAAAAATAAATATATATTTTTTTCATACAAAATTTCGTTTCACTACTTTCAGTGGTTTAAAGAAATAATTTTTTTGGGCAGCCATTTTGGATACAAGTTATTTTTTTTTAACTTATATTGTTTTGAGCCACTTGTGATGCTACACCTTCATACAAGATTTCGTTTCTTTAGCTCGAACGGTGTTGAAAATGGGTTTTGGCCGGCCATTTTGAATCCAAGTCGGCGACTTTTCCAAATATTGTAATATTTTCCTAAACTCCTCGTGATAAAACACCCTTATGCCAAATTTCGTATCTCTAGAGCAAACTGTGTGGAAAATTGATTTTTAGGTCCGTCATTTTTGATCCAAGATGGTGTCTTTTGATACATTGTGTAATGTTTCCGTAACCTACTAGTGATGTTGCACCCTAATACCAAATTTCATTTCAATAGCCCCAGTGGTTTAGGCTCTGTATTCTATACAAGTGGGTTTGGCGGCCATTTTGGATCCAAGATGGCGGCTTTTTCAACATTTTGTAATATTTTCTTAACCTACTAGTGATCATATACCTTCATACCAAATTTCATATCTCTAGCTCAAACTGTGTGGAAATTTGATTTTTTGGGTCCGCCATTTTGGATCCAAGATGGCGTCTTTTTCAACATTTGGTAATATTTTCGTAACCTACTAGTGATATACCTTCATGCCAAATTTCACTTCGCTAGCTCCAGCCGTTTAGGCTGTGTATTCTATACAACAGTGAGTGGCAGCAATTTTGAATCCAATATGGCGACTTTTTCAAAATGTTGTAATATATTCCTAAACTCCTTGTGATAATACACTTTTATGCCAAATTTCTTATCTCTAGCTCAAACGGTGTGGAAAGTGAATTTTTGAGTCCGCCATGTTGGATCCAAGATGGCTTCTTTAAAGACATTTAGTAATATTGTCTTAACCTACTAGTAATGGTGCACCCTAATACCAAATTTCATTTCAATAGCCCCAGCGGTTTAGGCTGTGTATTATATACAACAATGGGTTTGGCAGCCGTTTTTGATCTAAGATGGCGGTTTTTTCAACATTTTGTAATATTTCCTTAACCTATTAGTGATCATGTACCTCACATCTAATTTCATATCTCTAGCTCAAACTGTGGAAAATTATTTTTTTTTGCCCGCCATTTTGGATCCAAGATGTCGACTTTTTCAAAGTGTCTGATTTTTTCCTTTACCTACTCTTGGTCATACACCTTCATACCAAATTCGGTGTTTCTAGCTCCATTAGTTTGGCCTGGAAATATGGATGTGTGAATGAGTGAGTCAATTTGGATAGAGTTATTTTAGGGCAATACTTATTTTCGTTACTTGAGCGTATTTTCATTTGGGCGTTTTTGGTTTCTTTGTATTAAGCATTTTATATTTTGCACAATCTTGCTTTGACCCTTTTTCACTTAGGATATTTTGTATTTGGACGTATTTTCATTTACAGATTCGTCATTTTACAGTAATTGTATTTTAGACATTTTGGCGTTTGGACATTTTTGTTTTGCACATTTTTTACTTTGGATATTTTTGTTTTGGACATTTTTACTTTGGGCATATTTGACTTCGGACATTTTTGCTTTGGACATTTTGCTTCGAACATTATGACTGCGCACCATTAAGAATTACCAACGGACAACACAGTATCAAGAACGACTGGCCTATCCTGGATTGCTTGCCATAGAATCAGACATCACAGTTAGTCTTGATTTCGAGGAAGTGATAAAGTGCATTCGCAAATCCAAAAGTGAGAAACAAGTAATTTGTCTCGGTTTCGTAAGTTTCGCAAAATGATTATTAAATTGCAGTGTTTCTACCATATATTATTGACTGACTAAATTGGAGGTTTCTGTGATATTTTTTAGAGGGACTATTAAACTGTAGTGATTATTTTCTTTGTGTTTACTATGTATTTTTTAATTCAAAATAATTTATAATTTGAACATTTTTTTTGTTTATGTATTGAGTTTAAATACTTGAGTACAGTTTAATATTGAAGTTGAAAATTCCGTAACTAATTATTGGTAGTATATAAACGAGTAACGATGTTAAAGTTTTGCCAAAAGAAGAGGGGGTGTAAAATAAATGACTGCACAGGGAAGTCATACACCGTAAATACGGGCCTGCTCTAAACTATCATTAAATAAGACTACCCCAGTACATCTAGAACATGGATTAACAATCTGCATGCCACGGGTTACATATGGCCTGCTGAAAATTAAAAATATACGCCATATGTTCACAGAGACATAGATATTTCCTTTAAAGTAAGGTATGTATCCTAGTATAAATTTGTTAGTTCGTTTCAGGAAACTTTATACAACAACTGTCTGTCGACAAATTTTAACTCAGGAACTGCTAGGGGTTAGGAAGTTGGTTGAAGTGTCGTTGAAAAGGTCCCGGCGAAGCGAGTCAAACACGTATAGTTCATACACATCGGAGGGGCGGGTTCGGAGATAGGAGTAACTGGAACTTGTAGGGTAAGAAGATGGCTGCGGCGGAAGAAGAAGCGTCTCTTCGAAACTATTTCAGTCCCGTATAGACAGTGTGGAAGTTGGACCGCGATGCAATTCGGCATAATTAAAATCTAGCCTCTGCTGTATTTGACATTTGTCTGTTAGGCATCTTATATCCACTACTTCTGTACTTCCTTTTAGTCTAAATGTATTCATGAATCAACTCGCAAGTTAAGAGTAGTTCTTCTAACCTTATTATGAGTACTGAATAACTAGTCGTGAATATACAAAGATGTCTCAGATTATATTGAGGGTTCCTACTCTCAAGCTCCAATATCACAAATATTTGATGATAAGCAATGAGAATTAGCATCAGTTAATATCACACGTGAAGTCTTCTTCGATACGAAAACGTTAACATGAATCCTTGTTTAGAGAAAGCTGTCAAACGTTAAATCACTTGAATAACAATAGTTCAACTGTATTTTATACGTTGCAATAATGAAAACACATTTAGTATTTAACAACAAATGATCTTGTGCAATTTTAATAAAATCATTTCGACATTGTTGTTAAAACATAAATTCGTTTTATTTATTTTTTTTAAAATGCGGCACAAAACATATAATTGAAGTACTTATATTCAGAATAAAATAACAATTGTATTTAAACAAAATCTAAAAAAAAAACATCTTTAAAGCAGGAAAATCTCGTCTAATGTCTTCCCAGGAGGCAACGTACCAAGAATAGAAGATACATTCCCTCGCTGAATTGCGATACTGAGGCGCTGGATTAGGAAGGTGGTCGAGCGAGCATCACCTGAAACGATCTGTATTCGCCGACCAACTTCTTTAATAAAATTAAGGCCTGCCGTGCCCCAGGTACCACTTGACTCAATTGCGATCGCAACAAAAATATACTGTGCAAGTAGATTAGAGTATTTTCGATTTTTATCGGCCTCTCTACGAATAGCAGCACCACCCGCTTTCAAGGAAGAATGAGTAACATTTGAAATGGCGAATGTATCAGCGCAGGTGAAATCCCATAATAGAGGTCTTCCTCTTTTCCATGGAACTAGTGTCATTCCATCAGGTCTCTTACCGTCGGAGCGGCAACAGCCAGATGGTTCTCGTACCGATGGTACGTTAGCAGAAACTAGAGCTCTGAGGATGACATCATTGACACTAGAATGACGCATGTGTCTACCAGCACTCCTGATACAGGAGAGACCATGAAGGCCCCGTTGATCCACGAATGCTCCACAGGCTGGACAACGATGAGGTACACAGACATCTGCTCCTAAACGTAAGGCAACAGCAACCCGGAAGCTTTCATTCGAAAAGTGTAGGCCAAGAGGAGGAGAAGGCAAAGCTTGGAGCCAAGCACCGGACTCAGGTGAATACGCTGCTAGTACCCTGGCTTTATCTTCAAATAATAAATTCATAGGCTAGTAGTCTGGTGATAATTCGTTTAATTATCCATATCATTGTTGAAAGCAATGAGGATTTATAACACCTTGTTAATATAGTATCTAACTGTTTTTCAAATAAGAACTCAGACCGTCGTATAAACAGTTAACTTTATAACAATAAGAAGGATCTCAAGAATTAAAATGGTAATATGGCGCAAATATTGAAGTCGGATCTCTAGATCTTCAATTTCAATGTCGTCGCCAATAAGAATACAAGAATCAGACGCAATAATCTAGAAAGCAATGAGAAAGCAGTTCATACAGACCTTTCCAATGATTTTGAAGACATATTTGATGATCACGGTCTTGCAGTGATTGTGATGGTGGACTTCCGAATCTTCATAAAACAAATCTAGAAAGTGTTTTCGAAATATATTTTGACTAAGTGTAATCTGAACTGTTCTAGTAGCATCTTGATCTTGTATTTCTGTCGTGACAGTTTGTGTTAACTATATAATATATTTGTTTTTTAAATAATAATTCACCACTAGCGACCATTCTTAAGTATTTAATTTGCTATTTGGTTACACTTGTTTTAGCCATTGTTGTGACGCTCTTAAATCACATATTTCATGTTAAAAGGTACATTAGTTATCTTGTTTGCTATTGTAAAATTGAGTAATGCCTTTTTAAAAATTTATGGGCTTATAATTGCACCGTTCAACCTAAAATATGTTTCCAACTTCAGGACTGCGTATAGATAATCTGGATCAGTATTTCTCAACCTTTTTATACTCACGGACCGGCAAACTATAGGAAAAATCTTTCACGGACCGGGAAGATGCCACTAAGTTAGATGTTTACTTGATGTTCAAAGGATGCCAGCACATTTTCAAATTCTAGTTGTTTTTGAAAGGAAGTGTAAACTTTAGTATCAATTTTGGACTGTCGAAATCTACAAAATGAGTGTTAAATAATTTAACATATCTATATATTGGCAGAGGACCAGTACTGCAGTTTCGCGGACCGGCGGTTGAAAACCACTGATCTAGATCACAGAGCTGGGTTCCGGGATACGGGAGGGGCAATTTTAACTCACTAACTACTAGGGCTATGAAGGTGTTTGGGGTGTCGTTGGAAAGGTCTCGGCGCAGTTTTTCCAACGAAACCTTGATCATCCATGTAGGTGCTGAAGCCTGCCGGTAACATATGCACAGCCTTACTGATCTCCGCCCCACTTGTTTCTTCTTCTTCTTTCTTTCTTTTATGTACTAACCACTTTGCTTAGCTGCCTAAAGTCTTTGGGTAAGAACATTTACTATAATCTCGTTCTACAAAAGTAAATATCGTTCGAATTTGATTGCAGACATTCAAATCTGTGGATTAAATTATTTAACAAAGTTTCCTTTGATTGTATATTTTCCGCGTGGTTTTGTGTAACTAAGGTTGCAGATTCCGCTGTGAAGCTTCTAATAATAACTAAGAGATACGAGGTAGTTGGTTTCTGGGCTTGAAATCTGAAGTAAAATTTAAACTATGTTCTCTTTCCATTGTGAACCAGCAAGGAAGAATCATTACCAGTTCTGAAACTAATGGTTTATTTATGGGTGTCATTTAAGAACTTCAGAACGAATTTTTATCCACAACTACCGATTTGGGAAATGTGTAGACGAAATTCAAGATATTTTTCATATTTCGTACGTTACGATTAATGTGAAATAACAGTTATTTATCTTTCGACAGCCAAAACTCTGCCGACTTTCTCAAAACTTGCCCCAACATAAAGTACTTTCTACAAAATAGATTGGGTCATATGGAGGAATACATTAGAAATCAATTTTTTTTTTTTTCGAAAACTATCGGGGAAATATGTTCCCATTACTTTGCAGACTCCCTTAACACAGTTACATTTGCAAATTGAAGCACAGTTTGCTTTAAAATTTAAAGTATAGTATTCCATTAAACTCTAGCGTTTAGGACAAATTCCCTATTTATTTATTTATATTTCGTGTGGTGGAGTTAAGATCAAATAGAACATTTTCAACCACGTACATAAGATAAAATTTAAAAAAAAGAAATACGAAATACAGTGAAGCACAAATAAAAGACACACATGGGAAAACACACAAAAACGGAACATTCTAATAAAATTATACGTAAGTAAAGTAATAGAGAAAAATCAACGTAAATTTCACTTATTAAATTTTGGCTTACGTAAATTCATTTACTTTTGACAAGGGTGGGTGATTTACATTGTGAATAGGAGGTGCATGCTACGTAACATTGAATATGGATTATGGCGTGCATCGTACTGTGTGAAAGTACAGTTAACGATGATGGACGTAATGGCATTTTTACTGGAAGTCTCCGATTGAAAGTGGCAGTGTGTTCCACGGGTTCTTGGAGAAGACAGTAAGTAAAGAACTGAGAGAAATTATTGTTGTGGCGCGGAATAGATAGCAGCTTGGAGTTGCGAGATATGGCATTGAAGTCGTGAAATTAGCATAACTAATTTAGTTGTGAGTGGAAGTATTGAGGTTCACCTTGTCTTCAATCGTGCAGTTTGAGAGAAAATACGGTATTACCTTTTTGATCACAAGAAACTTTATGCGAGGTAAATATTAAAATTAACAGAGAAGAATTGACAACCACTGTGACCAGGACTCCAACCCGGATATTCCAGTTTCCGGTCGGGTATACTGTTAACTACAGCATAATGGCATGGCCAATTCTCTGTGTACATTGAATGCTCCTTGTAGTTGCTGTTTATGACGTCAAGGTACTCCACATGTGTGGAGATGTTTGTTGAGGAATTTGCAATCGTGCAGTTCGAGAGAAAAGATGTTATTATTATTATTTTTTACATCAAAATCTTGTGTGATGTACATATTATTGCGTTCTACCAAGCACCACACAGGGGTTAGGGGAAACTTACTTTGCTGCTATAAAGAATATTAAAACTTATCAACCTGGAAGAAATTGGGGACAAGACTAGATTTTAACATTTTTATTACAAAACTGGAGTTTTAAGTATATTTACAACAATATTTAACGAAGGAATAAATTTGAGTATATTACAGACATAAAATAAACTTAAATATAACCTAACCTACTAACTAAATAAAACCGTAAGGAAGAAATTAAAAGAGGATGTACGAAGATATAACGAAAATCTTGTTAGAAATACAATCGAGGAGAACAAGAGCCTGAAGGAAACCAAACAGCAGCTCATGATAGGGAAAAAGCAAATAATTGCAGTTAAGAGACCAGACGGGACCGTAACACGAAATAAGGAAGAAATTATAAAAATGTTTGAAAATTTCTACGGAGAATTGTACTACTCCGAAGAAGAGCTAGGAAATGAAGACTCAGAAGTAAATGATGTTGATGTCCCAGACGTAATGAAAGAAGTAGTGGATAAAGTACTTCGAGGGATGAAGAACGGAAAGACGCCAGGAGAAGATGGACTCACAGCAGAGATGTTTAAATGGGGAGGTGAAAACATGAAAGAGGAACTTGCGAAATTATTTTCAATGTGCCTGAGAGAGAGAAATACACATAAGTTGGAATAATGCTGCTATAATTTTGTTGTACAAGAAAGGGGACAAAGAACGCGTCGAAAACTACAGACCAATTAGTTTACTGTCAGTTCTATACAGAATGTTCACCAAAGTTATTTTGAATCGTATTGAACGGGACTTGGATTTTAACCAGGGAACAGAACAAGCCGGATTTCGTCGTGGATTTAGCACAATAGACCATATACAAACATTGAATGAAGTTATGGAAAGGACTAATGAATATGAACTTCCACCATGTTTGGGATTCATAGATTTTGAAAAAGCTTTCAATTCGGTCTCCTTGTCAGCAGCAGAGCCCTGGAAACCCAGGCCCGACCCGGCTGGATCTGTATACTTTGACCGGCCCGAATCTCGAGCCGGGCACAAACGGGCCGGGCAGGGCTTAACCGGCTTGTGAACAACCAAGTCTGATAATTCAATTTAATGCTTCAATATTCAATGGAAAATGTCACATGTGTCTTCATAACATTGCAGTTTCTATTTTTCCTTCTCGAATGGGAAAATCGTGTGAAAGGTTACCCAAGGGTTTCTTTCTATATCTCCATTCTGTCTGTCTATTTGTTATCAGTGGTTGTTCTGTCCATACATTATGTGGTAGTAATAGTATTAGCATTAGCACTAGTAATAGTAGTTTTAGCAGTATTATTAGTAGTAGTAATAGCAGTAGTCACAATGGTAGTAGCAGCAGCAGTAGTAATAGTAGTAGTAGTAGTAGTAGTAGTAGTATTAGCAGCAGTAGTGGATGCAACTTCCAATACAAAATAAACTATTGATAACGTATCACGTGATATAGATTCCGGATACGGTCATCTGGGCCAAATTAGCAAATTTCGATTTCCGCATTGAAATCCACAAGGAAACGATAATGTAATCAGCATGACAAGCGAAGCTTGAAATTCGAATCGAACAATCCTCAACGTGTCACGTGATATAGTTTCCGGCAGTCATATTAGCAGATAGTTTCATTTATGACCATAATTTATGAGCTTAATGCGTAATGTATCTAATTCCTATATAATCCCATGTTAAAAATTAACGATTTTTAGAAAATGTTTTCTTATTTAGAAATGATATACACATCAAAGGACTTCAGATTCGTGTTTGCCATGCCGAGTTTGGGAAAAAGCAGGTTGCAGATGGACGATTAAACGAACTGGAAGCTCTCCAGGACGCCATTTTGAATTTTTTGAGACAAATAAAAATATCTGCTAGAAAAGTGGAACAAACGTCATTTCGCTCAGAATGACACACCGAGAAAAATAGCTATCTCGGATTTTCCATAATACATGTCATCACTTAGTTGCGGCGGCCATTTTGTGAATTATTTACATGTTAATATCTCGCGTTCTAATCGTCATATCAAGATAGATTAAACGTTATCTTACTCTGGAATGCATCCTAAAGTAGAAAATTCCAAT
>JAGDQP010003423.1:50481-94291 GCA_022664845.1 Lepisma saccharinum
TAACCTCTAGCTCCAAACATTTTCTACACCCCAGACGAGCGGCGCAGAAATGCCTTCCAGATTTAAGAATATCTGGGAAAGAGGATTCCAGATCCTTGTGATCACTGTAAAAAAAATAATTTAGATCGAGGGAGGAAATACCGGTAAGGCGACACCTCCAATCTTTTAATTAGATCGTCAGTTCATACTCCGAAGTACCAGCTGGTTCAGATTAGCGACAGATTAAGAAAGAAAAACGCAAATCTTTACTTGGGAAATAATCTCAAACGATGATACGCATAACGACTCATATGTGACTCATACTGTGTCTTTACTCACTTCGAAGTCTACAGGGTGGCAAAAGACCATGTCTTACCTTTACCTTAGTAGGGCCCACACCTGTAGTCTGGAATCGCAATTCCTGAAATAAAGACGAACGAACACAACGAATGACGGTCGCAACTCAGTCCAAACGTAGTGTCATAAAGCAAAACGCAAATAATATTTATTCACACAAATCACATGCTGGAGTCACTTCATATTTCAATGCAGAAATTCAATATATAGTTCCTTTCCCAAGTCATCACTTCTCAGCTGGCGAAAGAATCCTACCACTGGTCTACTGATTTATGAACCGATCTAATCTAATTAAAAGTCACATTACTTAAAACGATAGGTTTACCGAAACACATAAATAATATAGTATCAATTGCTGTCAACTTCACGTAACGATTCATAGCTAATTTCCAATAGATATCAAGTTAAACATTAAATAACTCACTGCACATTATAAATATTACCAAACACTGTAAGAGGATTATGAACTAATGCCGTAGATCGTACCTGGTTAACTGAGAGGTTTCTACACTACGTTCACTGAATATAAACTCAAGATTGTTTTCGAAGAAATATAAAAATTTCAGAACTCAATTTATTGCTTCGAATTTACATATTTCGCGCTTTCGGCTATGATAACTTTATCAGAATCTGAACAGAATTACTGTTGAATTGTAAAACAAACAAATTTGAATCGCTTGTATACATGAATTAAGCAGAACTGAAAGTTATGTAGTCACACATAAATGTCCATAATTTCTATAATAATTAACAAATTTCATTGATTT
Organism: Lepisma saccharinum; assembly: GCA_022664845.1. Taxonomy (NCBI): domain Eukaryota; kingdom Metazoa; phylum Arthropoda; class Insecta; order Zygentoma; family Lepismatidae; genus Lepisma; species Lepisma saccharinum. Next base: position 51,585 of record JAGDQP010003423.1, read on the forward strand.
TTTCACAAATTATTTCCGAAATATTGTTGTACAATTTAGAAAAGTTTTAGTACAGTATTACTTACACAAAAGAAGTTCTAGTCCAAAATGCATGGTAACGAAAGAATCACTTTAATCTTAATAATTTTGTGACGTCATTACAGACGATTACTACGTTATACAAAAGACGTTCTGAATAAATTTTGAAAAATACAAAATATTGTTATAAAATATGATTTTTTCATGGGAGAATAGTGGCTGGAGTTAAAACAAAAAATTATCGAACCATGTCGAATAAATTAAAATTTACTATTAGCATCAAAACGGTACGCAAAAATAGTCGAGCAGACATGTTGCTAATTTGATAAAGTAAGGAAAATATGCGGTAGCTGTCAAACATGGCTAACCGGGAATTTCGAATAGATTTGGAAAAACTGGAGACGAGAAATTGGCATATGATTATTGAAACCCAACGAACCGATATTTATAATGCAAGAATTCGGTCAATAGCGGCCCCATACTAAAATTTAGAACATATTGAACATATTGACAAATAATCTCGAAACAAATAATATAAAATTTAATACGGTGAAAATTCCGAAATTATGACGTTGAAAGAGTTCTGATAGCACTAGTATCGGTTTAATTCTTCTTAATAAGATATATTATATTGCATCGGAATAGACGAAATCAGACGAAAATCGAAAATGATGTTAAATTTAGTATTTATATCTACCTTTCGTAGACAGGGCTTAGGAAGTACAGGTGATGGAAAGCCCATGCATCTAGTCGCTTCGTTTAAAAAATTGGAACTAAACTAACATGGCGTGGGAGAGCAGTTCTCCCAGCAAACGGAGAAGAAGGCTGATTCACACCAATCAGCAAAAAACAAGTCACGAAGCATTGACTAGGGCCAATCAAAAACAAGCGTTAGATCCAAGTCATTGCTGCGTGACTAACGAAAACCTGGATGGATAACGATAAAAAATCCAAAGCAAAATCCAAGCGGAACACGCTCAAAGAGTCTAAAACCAACCAAAGAGAATGAGCTAAAGAGAACACACTGAAAGAAAACAAAACGGAGACTAAGAAAAATAAAAGGGGAGAAAATAAAAATAAAAATGGAACAGCAACTAGGCTGTTACACGGTGACACCAAAGATTCAGAGGTTCTGGGGGTACGAGTGAGGGTGGGGGTGGAAATTCGAATTTTTTAAAACCACGTCTTGTTGGTTGTAATAAAAAAAAAAAAAGGCGAGATCTATCTCAGCTTGTAGGCCTGCCGAAAGGGATTTTTTTATTCCTATCACTGTTTTTATACAACATTTTCACATGTTTTGTTTTACTTTTTATTTAGTCTTTTATCTATTTCACACCGCCGACAATAATTACAACCGTGTTTTTCTGTTCTATTGTACAATAGTGATATATTATTTCTTCTGTTAGTGACGTGCTCTTCGAAGCACGTTGCTACGGTGTTTTCAGTTTAGTCGCTCACAACGCTCAAAAGCTATGCATAGAATTATAGCTCCCAACTTTCTTTCTATAATCAGCTACAATGAATATATATTTCCAAAACTGTTTTGCTATATGTTTTAAAACAGCTACTACAGGTTCAAGCTTGTTTTACTCGCCGTGGCAACAGCGAGGATTTCTTCTATTGCGCTACGCTACCCCAGCAGCTAATTGACACCTGCTATTTGTGTTGCTTGTCTGGGATTGGACACCGGCTAATATATAGAACTCTGATTTTATATATAAGTTGCGCGTAATCATGCCAATATTCGTATATTTTGTTGCATTCGCATGTAACTTCGCATACCCTCGATGGTTGCAAGTCACTTGCATACTCAGCAAAACCTTTATTGGAATGACTAAACGAAACTTTAACACAAAAAATAACGAACATGAAGGAGACACTAAAACTTGTAACCCTGTTTTCGCTTTGTCAAGACACACAACGAAACGCAATGGATCATCACGCAAATTACACAGAGCCAAATCGTACATGTATAGATTAGTTAATGAAGTCTGTTACGTAATATCCAGCAAAAATACCTTCTAACATAATTTATAAGTACACGTATAAAGTCGAGTATTTTAAAATAAATATTGTAATAACTATTTATGATGCGATCCAGGTCGTTTTTAATTGTTTTTCAGCTTATTCTGATGAGCGTATTGAATTGTCTGTACGACGCAGTAAGTCAAATTTTGAGGAAGAATGTGGAAAAGAGAATATTGTTGGAAAACTTGGATATAGTCATGTTGGCTTTGGACGAAATATGCGATGGCGGGTAAGTACTATCATTGTTCACATAATATTTAAATATTCCAAAAATAAAAGAAATTCGATGAAACCTGTGTTTTTTATATTAGGACCTTTGCATGAAACATGTTACGCTATAGTTGTCATTATCATCCATAATCAGTTAGTCTTCGGCTGGCTTTGTTTTGCTTTTGGTCTCTGTTTAGTTCGTTTATTCTTTCTTTTTTGTCCTATGTTTCGCTCATCTCAGCTTCTTTTATTCATCTCTCTATCTCTCGTGCGCCCTCTTAATGTTCCGCCATCCGTTTCTCACTTCAACACTTTCTTTGAGAGCCTTCCTTTAATTCGTCCTTATTTCAGCGTTCCAACTTACTTTAGTTTTTAATATCTTGTACTTTTTCTACTCTCAAGTTTTTTCTCTGAAACGTCATTCTTATTTTATAACTTAAATTAGTAACACGCAACATATCTCTTAAAATTCACTCAAGCTAGATAATGATGTTACTCACTTGTGTGCTTCATATTGATTAGAAACATATCTTTGTAACATCACCTCCTTGCGTCCTAGCAGCACATCTTTATATCAGTTCGTGTTATCCCCCTTTTTTTTAAACAAAGACATTTCTATGGGCAATCACTCTGTTACTCTGATAGTTTGCTTTGGTTCTTAAAAATTATTATTGTTCCAAGAACTCCCTGCTGTGCTCCCAATGTTCCACGTTACTTTTGAGAGTTTTGATCCCGTACCTACTCGCAGCTGACTTCTTTTTTCTGCATCTGATCTTGAACTTGCTTAGTGTTACATCATACATTTCGACCACGTTCCTCATGTCCCTTTTGACGTAGGTGGATGAGGACGCCCACAGAGCACTACAGCATTCCGTCAGTCGTTTCCTCTCCGAAATCTTGAGTATTGTTGCCTAGTTGTATTTTACCTGTACAGTATATTAAATGTTACAAAATGATTTTGCTCGAAACTTTTGCTTTTGTAGTAGTTCGAAAAACGATACATTGTATGGTCTAAGTAAAATTTTAAGTTTTTTTTTTCTTCATTAATAGTGAAACCTCTTCCTCTCATTTAAATTGGAAGCATATTTCTGTACAAAATTCGTAATGATAGGGTTAGATCTGAATTCTGTCTGGAGTCTAAACCGCTCGCGGAAACTAGTGTCACGTACGGACAACTTAGTGTCTGATTGTAGCTGGTTTGAATTGTGTTCAACGTCCTAAACGAGTTTGTAAACTTCTAAGCACGCAGCCTACAGCTTTTGTTAAAGTGTGCTCCGATCCACCCCATTCATTGGTTTAAACAATTTGAACCGTGGTCCGCACGCATAGAGAGCGAGCGTGCTAACCATCCGGATAACTGACAGCCCTAGTCGTTGCCGGTTATTTTCCGTCTACACGTTACTAAGCAGATATCGATTTATTTGGCGCTTTAGTGTATATTAAAATATTCAGTTTCAGGGGTTTTAATCAGGCACTTAAAAATCCAAAGTACATTTTTTTTGTGCATAATAGCTGATTGGTTTTATTTTATTTACTTGTTTAGTGCTATTTAGTGTGCGTGTAAAATAATTAAAAGGTGCATCTAAACTGGAGTACAGATAAGTAAATAACTAATCCTGTGAAATATATTTTTGTAGGTTCATTCAGTGCTCAAATTTTTCTGTATTTTGTGTATGCAATTATTATTCAATATTTACTGCTATATTTTTGTAATTTTACCGTCATCTTCAAGGTAACAGTTTCAAGATATTACGAGCATCTATTTACCCTCCTGTACTATTGTGTCTTTGCTTTCAGTATGTCTGTATATTTATGTGATTGGAATAGCTTTTCTCCTGACATAAATGATACACGTTATTGTTGATTAATTTAACTGTGTATCTTTTCTTTCGAAATCGTCTTCAAGTGTAATAATCGTCTGCATTTTTCTGTAACTCCTTTGGTTATTTTCGCTTCATCTTCGCTTCAGACTGTTCATTTTCTTCATGATTTTTCTTTTTTACACAACGATGTTAATACAGTAAAACTCGTCTAAGTTGGACATCTTTGGTGTGTCTCCAAGGTATACGGGGATTGTGTATATTTTATAATTTTCCGGTTTATTGGGAAACCCTTCAAGTTACAGAGTGTACAAAATTTAATTGAAACTGTACAAAAATAGCTGACAAGGCTTAACTTTATTGTAAAAACACACAGCAAGCGTTACAGTTTCAATGTTCTAACAACATCTTCCTCTGACGAAACACTAATCAACACTAACAGTTCATAAAAAACAGCAGAAGGCCAAGTGGTACACGTCTTCCGCCATTCACGTCCCAGAATACGTTTACTTGCTAAAACTAAACAAGTTTTAATCAATCAGTCCTTCGTTCACAGGCCACACCTCCTAGTCAACAAACTTGTAACAGCAAACTACATAACAATGAAACTGAATTGAGGCGCAAAAAATATTTTAGATAAATAAAGGCGTGCTATTTTATTAGTTTTTGTGCCATTAAGTCAATGGTACTTTTCTTGTGTTGTGGATTTCTATTAGTTTTGAATAATTGTTCCATTATAGATATCCATTGAGTAGTGGACTAACTGAAACTAGTTTTTCATACTCTTATTACATTCAATCTTTTCTCGATCTATTCCCAAAATATTATTAAGAGTTTAACGAGCGTAATATGTCCTTAATTACATTTCTCGTTATAATAATTTGAACACTGTGATCAATCATTTGATATTCTATTTTTTCAATAGCTTTTTATATCAAAACAACATACTTACTTCCATTGCTCCAATCTCATTTGTGGAATGGTCGTTGTGATATTTGCTTCTTTTACATCTCTCAAATATTTCGTCCATTTAGGTTACACATGCACACTACTCCCTGGAAGTATTTTCTCTTTCATTTTCTTCTAATTTTTCGTGGATCAGTTCCAAAGAATAATACACAAATAACGAAAGACATTTTTAGTTATTTTGTAGGAAAATGAAACATCAGCTTCGAGATTAAAATAAGAAAACTGAAATTATAATAACAAAAATAGACTTCCATCGATCTGACCTAAGTTTTTAATTAAAATTTTGCCTAGTTCATACATGCTTAATAGTAGTGTTTTGGTGGTTTATTTTCCACTTTTTTTCTCGCAAGTTTCATTTAGAATTGCTGTAGATGTGTTTTGGAGATTAGAAAATATTTACATATTTGTTTGTCTATCTCAGAAAAATTCAATTAGGTTCAAGTTTAATGATTCTTAACTAAACCAGTGATAGGTAGATAAGAAAATTGTGATGTCGAAGCAAGGTTTGCAGGTTGGAGGCCTGCTGACGTTCATTTAGACTGCGGTATCTTGGATTTCACCAAGCGAATTCCGGGATAGTACTTGAACAAAGATCTTGGCGCTATCTTTCCCATTCTTCCCGCGATGACTGATTGCCGAGGGACCTCATCATTCAGACGTGACAGGCATAGGTGAAAATTGCTTTTAAACCTTAAAATAAAATTTTGAAAAAAAAAACAACAAATAAATAAAAAGGAACCATTAAAGCAGAAATCCAGACTCAAATGAGAACGTTTGTGGTTGCAGTGTTTGAAGTTAAAAAATTAATGTATTGGTCCTCTGATAATAAGGTAATTCTTAAGTATTATGTATCAGAGACAATTTTACGTTTCTTTAGCATTTAACAATTTCTTTAACATTATATTTTTCCTGGTTTATATGGTGGAGTTCTCGATAAGACAAGTAAACAGTGCTCTACTGGCTGAGAATTTCGTATTAAATGTTCATTTATCGAAATAACATTAATCCATAGAGATATAGAACCCTGTCAACGTCGTGTATTGACGAAGTTCACTGGCTAATTAAATGTTTAACATGCTTTAGGTGGAACGCCTTTAATATAAGGGAGTTTGACTGATGTTACTTATTATTTATAATGTTCGGTAAAGTTGTGTTTCCATTTTAAATTTTACAGAATTATTTTGGAAGCAGACCCATCTGCGGTTGTACAGAGAGTAGCGCTGAGAACGGATGACATTCCACTTGGAGAGCAAACAGTAGCGCAGGTAAGGTTTTGGCTGCAAGTTATGCATGATCTGTAACATTTAACCGAATTTCACAATTTTTCACTTTGAATTTATTCCACTGTGTTTTTATTGTATCTCTTATTCTTTCTTCTTTTAGCAAGCGTGGCCTTAGAATTACTATCTTTTTAAATTTAATTACGAGTCTCTTTTCACTTAGGAGAATTAACATTAGTCTGCAAATAACAGAAAATAAATAACCTGAATTACTACCATCTTTAATATCGATGCACCAAGATATAGCAAGCATGCTTCACTGTTGTCAGACGTTTGAGTTACATTGATTGTATAGTTGTACTCGGAATACTCAGATACAAATAATTCAGATATATACCCTTCTTACCACTAGTATCGAACAGGCTGTACTTTCCAGCCATATAAACTGCTCTCAGTATTATTCACCAGGAACTTTACTCGTACTTTGAGTGCAAATACCGTAAATTCTTTAACGTAGATAATACATTAATGATCAACTTTTAATACTCGATCCTGTTAAATATTACACAAAATAAGTCTCACATTAATTCACCATGTCATATGTAAAACTAACGACAATATAATTTTTCCAGAAACGATCTGTCGAGGGCATATTGCAAAATATATATAAACACTTCCAGACTTCTCACACATTCCAGCATGCGTATTTTCTTATATTGCATCTACTCTTTGCTGGTCCGCAAGACCTGTTTTATTATTATTTTATATGAACTTACAAGGAGAGGCGCTATTTTAACATTTCCAAGATGCATTGAACTTTTCTTTAAGGTAAAGAATAATGTAGCATAGTATGCCAGTAGTGTAATTTCAATTGTTACCCGACAATTAAGGAGTAAACCCGGACAAACTTGTTCATAGAAACTTACATAAAAGTGAAGGAAGTCACATGAATTGCAGCTTCTGGAGTCTATTCGTCATGGTCTATTCATGGCTACTGTTCACGACGGGCGTAAACCGTAGTGCTGTTACCATCCATAAAATTAATTTTATTCTTTAATCATGTCTACTGTACTATTATTCCTATGGCGTGGGTTCAAATCCATATATTATTGTTATTTACTTTTCTTCAATTATGTCGGGACTTTTATTTATTTATTTTTGTATTTTTTTGAATGGGGAAGGGTCTTTGTAGGTGATGCGTTACACAGCAAATTCAAATGCGCTAATCATTTACTTTTTAATTTTCTGTCTACAATTTCACATTGATTTTTAGCTGTCACTTTCTCTAACCAAGCTTCTGATTTTCTCCGGTACTATCAAAACTATTTCATATGTTAATAACACATGGAAGTTGGAAGAACATTAACCTCACGAATACAGGGTTGCCAGACGGTAAATGTTTTCTTTCTTCTTTTTTTTTCGTAGATCAAAGACATTTGTTCCAGCATCTCATGGAAAACAGATGTTGAAATCGAAATGAGAAAGAAAAGTAGTACAAATAATTTCTCAAATTGTGAAGATACAGTTTCTCAGTAGATAAAACGTTTTAGAGGTAACACTGACGTAGAGCATTGTTAGATAATAACTGGCATTATATATGAGACAAGTAATATTATTTTTATTGTATTCTAAACCGCCTGACAATTCATTATTTTTCACAGTAACGGAAGTTTCACAGGACTTCAATGACTATGAGAATTGTGCTTTCCAACACTGGTACAGAGAGGCATTGCTGTTCCTATTAAACAAATGGGAATAAAGTAAACAAATTGCTAATACAGTGTGATACTTGATGCATATAATTAAGTTATATTGTTAGGAACGTTGTTGTCTGTGGCAAAGTATATTGTTGCAATTTATGAATACTCATTGGAAAACATTCGAAGATAAAGAAGGTTGGTTGACTATGGGAAAGGTGGAGATCGCACCATTATAAAAGAAGTTTTATTGTTTTCCCAATACCAGAATTCCAATGGCCAAAGAAAGCAAGGAAAGTCAGGGAAACAGGAGAACTTTATGTGCGGCACTCTGTTTATACTTATCGTCTTTTACATTTATATCTATGTCGCCTTTTTACTCCACCTCCAGGATGAAACCTAGTTCCAGAGTTCATAAAAGTTGAAAAGAGGCCTATGAGTTAAGTGTATCTTCATAAAGTACTTTCACTTTTGAAATTGTATTCTTGAATGTTTCACACCACTTGCTGTATTCTTTTCGTTCGTTATTTGAATGTTTGAATTTTCTTTGTACTGTAGAATAGTCAGTAACACAGGGTGGCCACTTTCGGGAAAAGCTGGAATTATGAGTGAAAAATAAAACTGTTGGAGAATTATTTTACATTACTGTCTTAAATAACAGGGAATTTTTAGACTTATCATTTCAGTTGAAGTCTAGAATTTTTACGCCAAAAAGCAAAGAAAATTTTACGCAGTAGTTGAAAAGTTTTCCATTCTTTTACCGTCGAGTGGCAAAAATGCAACCAAATAGTTCGAAAACATTTATCACACAACTATTATGTATTAACATGTTTTCCGCCATTGGCAGTGGTAAGTTCCATACGCTCTGTAATAGTAACAATAGCATCACACTGCTCCCTTGTTACATGGTGCAGAATTGTTTCAATGTTCTAACAAAGCTCGTGTAAACTACGTGGAATGGGTATGAATTTTCAGTAGTCCCTACAAAAAATACATCACACACATACATATTAGGACTCCGTGCAGAATATGCAAAATCAGAGTGTCTAGAAATCAACCGACCGGGAAACAGTTGCTGGGAGTAAGCTGACATTCCCTCGTGCAGTGTGGCCGTGGCCCATCTTGTTGAAACATTTGCTTGTCCATATCAAGATGTAGCTTACAAAATGTTGCTAAATCAAAATCTCCCTGAAAATGTTCAGTAACGTGGTCTCTGTAATTTGTCCTGTGACAGTGGTCCTGTTTCTTCAATCAAACAATGCTGTATAAAATACTTTTGAAACATAGTTCACTATAACTACTTTGAGAAAAAAGTAGTTAGCTACAACTACACTACATTTTCTAAGACTACTTCAGAGTAGGGTATTGCACTACTCGCTACTTAAGTAACTGAATCGATGGCAGGTTTATCATGCATAAAAGGTATCTATCGTGCATGTATCCATAAAGTCTTCTATCACGCTATATATCCGGAACGAATGGAAATGTGAGGAAGTTCTGAAACACGTATTCCATTAATTTGAGTGACTAACATTTTTGGCTAAAAAAAAATCTTTTGTTCAGGCTGTAAGAGTTGAACAGAAGATTACAAGATGGCTAAAAGAGGTGAAAAACATGTCATAACCTTGTTTTTTCTATCTCTATACATAAAGTATTCCAACATTAAGAGCCATAGACCCTTTTCAGAGATGATGATAATCCAAAAACCAATATTTATTTCACATAATCAACTCTTACATGTAGAAGACCTCAAGCACATATTCACTATATAGATATGACACTATGTCAAGACAAACTTAGATATTCACAAATCTAAAACGCGTAATTCATCACATTATAAACAATCTATATTAAAAACGTTCAACCTCACTTCAAACAATCAACTGATTTTAAATTCAAATCAACAATCAGCTTTTTAAAATCTTTTTTAAATATAAAAACATTATTCAATTAACAATCTGTCTATTGTATTCAATGTTGCCATGACTCTCAAATCCTGCAACCTTGCACTTCTCCCCCGCTTACTCCATTTTAATCACAATATATAAAACTCGTAGGTTTCAGCCAATCTGCCAAACCTTCTGTTCGAGCTTCTAACAAATCTTCATCTGTCACCCAACTCATTTGTCCCTGGTTTTGCACTTGTTCCTTAGAACTTAACAAATCGTCTAAATCTCCTTGTTCAGCTATCAAGTTACCTGACCTTTTTTTTTTTTACCTACAGTATTCATTGTGTGAATATTTATTTTATTTATTTATTTATTGAACACGACAGGTTGGATACCTAGTTGTGGTGTTCAACATATATGTCATATTCTACACACACACACACACACATATATTTATATATTTGGAGATTCATAGTGATAAATTCTGTCAAAACAGTTCATTATATATAGGAATAAAACCTTATATAGGGATAAAATTGACTTATTTTTCTATATCAGGACACGTTTTAAGAATACAGTTATATAAAGAGCACATCCTCGTAATAGGCGATATATCTAATATTCGTTCTTTGGGCCGGGAGATGGAAAACTGTATCACGAGGTCGAGTAACTCTGTGCGGGACATGCAATCCTATTTCTGACAATAGGCTTTCCGGGTTAATATTGCTATGTAGTAGTCTGTGGAGGAAAGATAATAGAAAATTAACTCTTCCGTTTTCCAGAGATTGTAATGTGTATTTGTTTGCTAGGTCCAAGTACTTTTCGAACTTAGGATATATTTCTGTTTCTTTGTAAGTCAGACAGCGAACAAATTTAGACTCTATAATTTCTATTGGCGAGTGTTCTTCTTTGTATTAGGATGCCATACTACTGCAGCATATTCTAACTTTGACCGAACATACGCTGTATATAAAATCTTTAGAACATTAATATTTGAAAAATCGCTTCCTAATCTCATTACAAACCCGAGGTTCCTGTGATCTTCACTAATAATACGCTTAATGTGCATATTAATGTTCCGTACACGGAAGCTGCTGGAGTACTTGAATGAAAGATGTAAATGGGGATATACCCAATATATATATATATATATATATATATATATATATATATATATATATATTGATTATGTAATATATACAAAAGATGGAAGATATATATACACAATTACGTTTGTATTTACAATGCCGCCCACACACAGACACATGCACACACCGATTAGACGGGACTCTATTGTTTTCGCACTCAAGGGTCACTTCTCACTGCCTTTTTGTTCGTTCTTTTACTGTCCACTTGCTTTTTCCTTTCAACCCTCCTCCCTTTTCCCACCTTCTGCTTTGGTTTTTTGTAGCAGGACGAGGGTGACATGAGACCACACACACACACATGGTACCCAAATACTTGCCACACAGTCACAGACCAAAAAATAATTTCTTCGGTTGCAGTTTCGTCTGTGAAAAGAACCCAAATACAAAATAGAGAGATACACAATATTACAAAATGATTATAAAACACATAATTTTAGATCTCCAACATATATCAAACGAAAGGTTGGGCTTTAATGTCACACCAAGATCCATAATAGAATCTACTCGGACCAATGGTGAATCATTAATATTGTAATCGAATTTCAAATAGTTCCTCTTTTTCGTATAATACATTACACTACATTTTGTAATGTTTAATGACAGCATGTTTGTTTTGCACCAATTGGAGACTGCAATGATGATGTTTTGTAAGGCTACAGCATCCGATTCGGAAGAAATACTGCGATAGATTTTTAAATCATCTGCATACAGAAGTTTGTTAGAAGATGTTATTACAGCAGGCAGGTCATTTGCACATAACAAAAACAAAAGAGGTCCAAGGTTCGATCCCTGTGGTACCCCAGATCCTACGACATATTCCTCGGTTATAATATTTTTGTAACGCACACGGTGTTTACGATGACAAATAAGACGCTACTAACTGACGAAGTTTCTCTGAAATGTTGAAAGTTACAAGCTTGCTAAGAAGGATATCGTGATTAATGACATCAAAGGCTTTTGAAAAGTCGGTATAAATTACATCTACTTGACCTTTATTATCTATTTGTGTAGCTAAGAAATGTATAAATTCAACAAGGGTTAGTTGCAGCCGATTTCTTTGGCAAGAAGCTATATTGGAAGGGAGATATTAATTGGACGAACGTGTGAATATATTTGTTTATGTATAATAATTTCGAATACTTTCGCTGGTGCAGATATTATGGCTATTGGGCGATAAGTTTTAGGATCATTACTCGTGCCAGCACTTTTTGGTATGGGACAGATATCGGCAAGTTTTCATTTGGTAGGGAATTCACAGGTAGCTATTGATTTGTTGAAAATTGGTTGTAGCGGATATTTCAGTATTTCAATACAGCCTTTGATAACATAGGGCGGTACTTTGTCAGGACCAAAAGATGACCGAGGTTTCAGTTTCTTTATAGCTTTTTCAGCGTCCCTCAGTTCGATGTGTTCCAGGGATAATTGGTCTAAGATTTCGGAACTACCGTGTTGCGTTGGAGTATCAAGATTATATTTTGACACGTTGTGCATCACTTTAAAGTTTTTCATGAATGCATTCGCAATAGCTGTTTCATCACTTAAGGACTGCCCCTCGTAATTAAGTACGTTGCATTATGACTTCCTTCTTTTATTTTTTAGATATGTCCAAAAGCTTTTGGGATCAATTAGAATGTTAGTCTCGCAATTACGCAGATATATTTTATAAGCATTAGATATTTGTCTTTTGGAAAGAGCACATATTTCTCTAAATTTGTTATAATGATAACTTACATCGCCGATTGTTTGCTTCCATTTTCTACGATGGTATGCCTTACTCCTTACGAATTTTTTGAATTTATTTTAAGGCCTTTAGGCAACTATGGCTCAGGCCGTATGGATAATGATGGGATGAATTGGTGGAATGAAGAAAGTGGGAGGAAACGGGAGTACCCCGAGAAAACCCACGCACACGGTGTTTGTCCACCACAAAGCCCACATGGCATGAGCAGGGATCGATCCGACGACCAGAGGTGAGCGCTCTACCAACTGAGCCACCGTGGCCCCGCTTACTCCTTACGAGTTTGATTATGTAATTTGAAAACCAGACCGGATACTTTAGTTTAGATCTTCTACGTGGTACACATTTATCGAAAATGGCATACAATATATTATAGAAAGAATCGACAGCTTCGTCGACAGTTAAGCTATCAGATACACTCTCCCAAATTGCTGGTGCAATGTCGCGATATAATTGCTCGTAATTGGCTTTGGAAAAGTTGTAATCTATTGTTTGTTGTTTAATTGTATGTTTGACTTGCTTGGTGTATAGAAGTTCAACTATTAATGCAGGATGATGAACATCTTCAGGAACGATCGAGTCATGTTCATGTCTTACAGTAATACTGGGAAAGTTAGAAAGTACTAAATCTAAAGTTTTGCCATGTTTGTTTCTAACATTGTTGAGAGATTTTAAATTGTAAAAATTCATCAAGTTATATAATTCATGACAGACTGTTGTTGAGCTAAGAAAATCGAAATCAGTTCTTGTTACTAATGAAATATAATCTCCTATTAGGAGAATACTACTTTCTGGTCGTAATACACTATATACATAACCAAAATAATCTTGATACACTGATAAAGAAGAAGCAGCAAGATATAAACAACACATACAAACATACAAGTAACATTATTTATAAAAACTTTGGCTAGGACACAATCTATACCAGGAATATCAGAGGAGGAAATTCTCTGCACTCGAATTTTTTTATTTACAGCCAACAGAACCCCACCACCAGATTTTTTTACCAGAAGCAGATAAATTTCGATTAGTTCTTATCACGTCTTGAATCAAAAAGTTCACAGTCAAAATGACTGTCAGTGAGCCAAGTCCCAAATAATGCAAATACATGATAGTTGTTGTTTAAAATGTTTTCGTACAATGTTTTTAGTTTGGTACGAAGGCCATGTGTATTCTGTATGTACACGCTGAAGTACGTTTGCCTTCCAGAGGATTCATTTTCAGTTGAGTTTAAAGAATCACTTCCCCCCACTACTTTACAATCACCACCCCTTCTTACCTGATAATTGAAGTCTCAACTACCCTTCCGCAGGACATGAGAGAGCTTGATTTACCGGCAATGGAACCTCTGGTGACCACTCCTGCATTGGGGAGGGTACGCTATTTATTGCAAGTTTATTTGTTTTCGTGTCTGAATTATCTGTCTTGTTTTTTTTTTTTTCCTTTCTTTTTCTTCAGAATCACTTTCACCTGTTATCTTCTTCTCTCGGTTACTGCTGGTCGCACATTCTGAAGGAAGTGGGAGTTAAGTTGAGATTTCTTCTGGTTTTCCTGGGGACACTTGTATATTTGGTGGTTTTTGTTCCGTTCAGGGGAGGGCGGGGCTGGAATGAGATGATGAGTCTACGTTTCCTTCTTGCAGGTTCGATGCCATGGGGGCTTCAGGTGTCAAGGAACTAGCTTTTGTTGTTGCTATTTCTGTTTCGCTCTTTTAATTGTGCATAGGTTGTTCGAAACGTTCACGACTGAAACTTTCTTGTAACTCAAGCAAAGAAAATCGTTTCCCATCGATATACAAATATTTATATCGAAGGTACGCGAAATTGCCTCTCCTTCTGGCTTCTACTAGATAAGGTTGCAGCTTCATACGTTCATTGCGGACTGTACTTGAAAAGTCTTCTTCGATAAATATTTTTGTGCCTCGTAGTTTGCTTTTATTTTTTAAAATTGTCTCTTTAGTTTTATATGGCAAGAAAAAAACATATGATTGGACGCACCCTACCATCACGTTTTCTGCCTATTCGAAGACAGCGCTGAATGTACTGGTCACTTAATAATATCCCCATACGATCACTGATCATTTGCTTAATTCTTTCTTCCACACGATCCCAAGTTTCGCCTTGCTCTTCCGAAATACCATGTATCACAAGGTTCTGACGACGTGACCGATTTTCAAGTTCTCCAATCCTATCTTCCAGATAGTGTATGTGATCTTGAAGTCTATTAACTTCATTAGAGACGTCCTCAAGTGCACTTTCCATATTCTGAAATCTTTCACTTGTTTTACTTCTGAAACTATTTGGTCGTTAGAAGCACGGACAATGTTCAGAATAGTCTTTATTTCAGATATCTCAGTCTTTTGAGTGTTGGGAGGTCCCGGATTTTCTTCCATCGAGCCGATTATTAGCAACGAAAGTATAACAAAGCCGTACGCCAAGTACGCTTTGGATACTTTAATTCTCATCTCACCATTTGGGTTGAAGTTGCTTTACTTGCTTTGTTTTCTTTGTTCCCTATGTCAGAAACTGACTTAATCATATTACTCTTCTTATTACCCCGATCCGACTCCAGTATCTCTCTCTTCCCCTCTTCAATTATTTTATTTAGTTGCTCTTCGCTTTCCACAAATTTCTCTACTTGCTTCTCTCTTTCAATAGGTTTCTCACTTCATTATTATTGACTTCTTCAGACTTCTCTTCCAGTCTCTTCTCTTCATTATTATTGACTTCTTCAGACTTCTCTTTCTTTTCAGGTTCATTTGAATTCACCACAATTTCAGTCTTACAAATAGCTGTATTATCTTCAGTCGTATCGTTCACCATAACTTCATCTTCTTTCACAGACTTTTCGGACATGTTGACGTGACTCTTCCGCAGTAGCACGAACTTGTTGAGAAGATCCAAAACTTTGATATTTCTGACGTTGAACTTGTTGAATTCGTTCCGACTGATTCAGTTTAGAAGTCAAAGATAAAGCGTCTCTTTCTGCTTGTTCGATGCTCACTGCTATTACTATTGCCTTATCCAATGTCAACGCAAGTTCTGATAACAACCTTCGTCTAATATTTTCGTTCATTACACCAAAAACCAACTGATCACGAATCATATCCGCGAAAGATCCATATTGGCAATCAGTGATTCTGCGTTTCATGTCACGCACATATTCTTTCACGGACTGCAAAGGTTTTTGGCAACAGTGATGAAAGTCAATTCGTGCCACACTTTCATTTACTTGTTTACCATATATTTGTACCAGCAAATCTTTCAACTGAAGATAATTCTTGGACTTCACTGAAGCAGGAGCACATGCTAGATGTAAAGCTTCGTAAACATGTGAACCAATCACCGTTATCAATGTGCAGGCTTGTTTCTAATCACTGATACTATAAGCCTTACAAAACGATTCAAACGTGTCTAAATACAGATTAATGTCTCCTTGATCTACATCAAATTGTTCAAAACTTGATATTCCGGATGCCATCTCCCTGAATCCTATATCGTCTGCGCCACTAAAAATGCATATACTGTATCTCTATACATAAACTATTCCAACATTACTATACAAGAACAGAGATGATGATCATCCAAAAAACCTCAAGCATACATTCACTATATAGATATAACACTATGTCAAGACAAACTTCGATATTCACAAATCTAAAACGCGTAATTCATCACATTACAAACAATCAATATTAAAAACGTTCAACCTCACTTCAAACCCAGAAAGAGAAATTATTTTGGTTATATCAGTTCCTCGTAAAGTGGAATGTTTTCTCGTTCCTCCTTAAAAGAAAACTGAGTCCGTTCACGCTCCATGTTTCTCAAGACCAACTAGTTCCAATAATAAGCCTCTATAAAGAATTTGTTCCGAGAAACGCGTTCATATGCACTTGTTCCTGCCCAAAACTGCATATGAGAGTGTAATGATGTAAGGTAGAAGATATCTGAGAAAAAAAGAAAACTAAGACAACTTACACAGTTTTCAATTTACTTCTTTTTAATAAAAAAAACGTGATCTTTGGCTATATACATATCGTGGGGTGAAAGTACCCAAGTAACGTTAACAGAATTTTTGGGAAATGCAATTTAAAGGTTTGAATCCTTTTGATAATCACAGAGTTTGTCAAATAAATCTAAGACTGTTAATATAATCTATAAACTGTTGTAATTCGTATAATGTATAATTTTACCAGTCATAGTGTGATCACCTGTTATTCTTTTTTGAGTACCTTAGTCCAAGGATGCCCTTCCCCCACGTGGCCGTTGGCGCAATCCCCTCCAATATAAAATTTTAGTCCTTCCCATGCGAAGCAAAACATGTTAAACATAAACTAAACATATTAAATAAGATCGTGAAATACATTTCTGGCAAAATACAGTAACAGTAATTTTTGCTGTTTATTCTACAAAGTAGCCAAAAAAAGTTCGTGCCATTTTTAATAATAGGAAACAGAAAGGTATGCATGAAATGTCACTTACTGTTAGTACTCAATGTAACACCCATCGACATCCAGAACCTTTTCCCAACGTTCCTGTAGCTGGGCAATTGGGATGGGAGGGTCTTGGATGAAAAGAAGGCCGTGAATGCCTGCCGCAGGTCTGCCTCATTAACGAAAGTTATTGTGCACGGATTGGAAGAGGTGATAATCTGTTGATTCAAGGTCACAGTGCCTTCCAGCCAAGTTGCTGTATGGTATCCCTGGGCACTGTCAGCAAGGAGCATTACACCCTTGCGATTCACCCTTGCTGGCTCCTTTTGCTATAGTGCCTGTTGCACACGTTCGCAGTGATGCTTTAACCCGGTGTAAGCAGCTCGTAGTGCACCTACCGCTTGGTGACTAGTCCACCAGATACATTGCATGATCTTGCGTGGGTGTAGAGGTTTTCTTGCGGTGTGATGCACAGGGTCCCGCAATGACAACCAATGTCCAGCACGCTTGAAAGTCTCATACAGGACCCACTTTTTGTCACTGGTGAGCACTCGATCGAATAAGGGTGTGTTGCGGTGCCGAGAAAGCAACGGCAAACAGACTGTCACTCGTTGGTTTTTTTTGCCTTCCGATAGTGTATCCACTTGCTTAACTTGTACGCCTTCGGTATGCGGTGCAGGTGAAGTCTATTTCATCAGAAACTTGGATGCGTTCGGCAAGCTCACCACACGTTTGGCTGCTGTCTCGCTCTATGGAGGGCGCCCACTTCGGGTTTCATCATACAGGAACAAATCTCCCGACCTGAATTTCTGGAACCAATGTGTGGTGGTGCGTTCATTTACACTATTATCCCCAAAGGCTCGACGTATTCAGCGACTTGATTCGGCTGCGGACACACCCACCTTTAAGTCATACAGCAGGCCTTTGTCTTCGCCACTACTAAAGCTAACTCATATGAGCGCACAAAGCGCCTGTCTTGGTCACAGTCAGTGCTTCCACTCTCAACCGATCGCTTTTCCAGCACCCGGGGCACTTATTTCAGTACCAGTGATCACCTCTTCTCATGCGACGTCAAAAACAGCAAAAACTTTTTTGGTTACCTTGTGATTTTATTGTAAATTATTGGTAATTTAAGCAGCATTAATGAACTAATGGTTTGAAAAGTAATTTGATGGTATGAAAAACCTTGTAATGTCAGTAGCTTACATAGGTCTATAAAGTAGTCAAAGTACTCGCCTAAGTAATATCAACTATTAAACGAGAAACCCTAAGCAGAATCTTTGGCTAGTTAAATGTACCTTAATGTATATACAGGGTGGTCCACTTAAAACTAGCACCTCAAATATCTCGGCTCCTATTTCACATAGAACTTCGAAATAAAAAAGTGAATTACTAAGTTGCATATGGCAAATCAAATGGTATTATTTTCAGTATCAGTGGCGGACCGGGAATACCCATACGAGGGGTCAACTACAAAATTTTGAATGGAAAGTGGGGTAACTGTTCTCTGGAACAAGAAGTGAAAAGGGAACAACTTTTAGAGGAAACATGTTGTAATATTACCTACGGTATAGCAGCTACGACAGCCAATTGTTATTGAAATGATAGTACGGCGCCTGAAATTAACATGTCAAGTAACTCAGCACCTATTTCACATAGAGCTTTGAAATAAAGAAGTGGATTAGGTAAGGTTTCCTCTGTAGTCACGTGGCTATAGGACTGAATTCACGTTTGATACGCCAATTAGTGAGTTCGATTCCCGCTGAAGTTTCAAGGAAGATGCTTTAAACGCTTTTTAACATTTGTGTTTCTTTGACGGGCTGTAATGACAGTAGGCCGAAACCGAGAGTTCATAAATCGACCTTTTCTTTTTAAAATTCGATAAAATATAAAATTCAAAGACCACAAAATTCTAGCGTGACTGGGGATCACATGCAACTAAGGGAAGCGCTCTAGTCGTGTGCCTACCAGGAAGTTTTACACACTAGCATACACTGTGTGCATTACTTATTAATATTAAAGAGAGAAAACTTATTTAGAACACTGCTGTCATATGCTGCTTCGCGCCCCCTTCCTTGATAGTAGTACCATTCTAATTTATATACTTCTTCCACAGTCATGTGCCACGCTTTACTAACATTATTTTGTTCTTAAAAGTCAGTGCCATTCTTTTCTTTGTAAGGGTGTTTCTCCAGTGCTCAGCGTGTTTATCATGTGGAGGTACAGTACCGCAAAGGGAAAGGATTTCCATGGACTTGTATTTATACCATTTTTTAAAATAATATCTGCTGCATTTTTAACCATTGTCTTACTTAAATCTTGCGGATATTATATTACAATTGAAGACCACAGGAAAAGAACGCGTTTTGTCCATTTTCTTGATTTTACAGGAGATCGTTTTAAAAGTGCACAATTAGCATTGCATCTACTTGCATATTAAATAAAGATTTAATTGTAGTAGACGAACTATGCATATTCTATTCATGCATAATAGTTTGTTAAAAAGGCCTTTCAAAAGAGGTAACAGAGGTCCTATTATCTAAATTTTGCCCAAAATGGACGTTCTTTTCCTTTGTTCTTCAAGTGTCATGTTGTATGCTGAATCTTGCCCCCAGTAACATCTTTATTCCTCAGAACCTATGTGACAACAACGAAAACCCTCACCCCTAGCAAACAAACGGAAGAGCACAAAAATTCGCAGATTGTTTGGAATAAATAGCGTCTTCATATTTCAGAAGTATAATAAACAAGCAACACGGAAATGAGAAGATTGGTTTCCATAATTACGTAACTTATTAAGGCGAAATTAAATTATGAAAACAACCGAATACAATCAATACATCTTTGTAAAAATTGAAAAATAGAGAAAGTAAGTCTATACCATTTTGATTTTTAAAAATATTAAAGGACTAATATACTAAAATAAATAGCGCTCTTGGTGTCGTTTTTGCGTTGTCTCTCTTGCATCTCAATGGCGAGAGAGCATTCTCTAATTGGGATGTGGCTATTGTTTAGCAAATTATTGGGAAAGGGGGCTACAATTCCTCATTTTAAAATTATTGGAGAGACGCCTGTTTCTTTCTTCGCCAGTTGAACCAGTTGCTCAGTTTTCACTTTTCTCCCTACACTTTATCACCCATCTTACTATATGTTACATCTTTATGATTGCTCTAGAATAAATTGAATGTTATATATTGGTGTAGGCGTAAACGTTCATATATATGCTTCCCCCTCAAGAAATACGGAAGGACCATCCTTCGTCCCAAATATCACCCCTCGTGGTCACCCCTGTATTACGTTTTGTCAGTGCCACGGATGCTTTCACATTTTAATCCAAAAAATAATAAAAAGTGTGTATCAACATTTATATCGAACTTCCTGTTGATATAAATATTTCAAAATCTCCCCCTCCCCTCTCGAAAAAAAATCGTATGGGCTCTGCGCAGGCATGTAATCCCAATTTAAAAAAAAATGGCACTTTTACCAATAACCTGACGATATGAGAAACTTTTACTTATTTTAAAATGAGATTGCATTTTGCGTGTAGTTCATTAAATACAATTATATGTAACATTTTAAATTGTCTTTGTATCGATTGTGAAAATAAAGGAATTTTCAAGAACTTTAAAAAACATATGAGGACTGGTTTCCCCCGAAAGAACGACTAAAGTTTACAACTCCAAATAAAATTTAAACAACAGATGCTTCTCAAAATTTCTCTTTCCATTCATTATCTTTTAGTCATAAAAATACCCCCACCATAACTAAACAGTCTCTCTGCTGGAGCACTAGTTGAATCAGCTCTATTGGTTTTAAGAGATGCATCTTTCAGGAATTGTATGTCCTTTAATGACTCTAAAGATAAAAGCTTTGGGCCCGGAAAATAATTGTTACAGTTGAGTCATTTTTCGAAATGAATATAAAAGATTCATCGAAATCTGCAGTGTCGTCGTCTTCGGATACCATACGTTGATTAGTTTCAGAAAATATATTAATTCACCCATCGCTCAGCCTCTTTTAGGTGTAGCGGGTCTTGTAATCATGAACGTAAACAAGTCACCATTGATTAGAGGCACGTAAAGTAAAATATTGTTAGCCGATATACTTGTCCAAAACACAGTAAAATCCACGCAATCACACACTAATGCGGAGACCTGTTTGCTAAGTATTTATTGCTTTTCCTGGCACTAATTTGCAGCGCTATATGTTTTGGACTGCAACAGCTTTCTTTCTTGATCTTTCACGTTGCAGCACAGCAAACAGTAAGAAATATAATTTCTTACTTGATGCGTCATTCGATACCAACAACTATTTTCATAGTCGGGAAATTAAAAAAAAGTAGCATAAAATAATCATTCCACTAAAATAAATGCGCTCAACTACATTTTTTAAAGTATAGCGGCGCTACTGTAGACACTACTAAAAAAGTAGCCGGCTACTGTAGCACAAAAACAAAATGGTGGAGATGGCCATTTTGTTTTTTGTCTGTGTTCCTATTGTCAGCTCGTGCGTTCAGTGAACTATTTTTCTCCATTCTACTGATGATGGCTTAAAAGCTGAAATATATCGCAACCCGGCAACGATACTGTCACAACTCAAAAAAGTTATTTTTGAGAAAATTGCAATTGAAAGTTTGGATGATTGTGTAAGTTATATTGGAAAGCAAGGAAAAATGGTAACAGGATACTGATTAAAGTTTTCAGAGTTTTTTTTTATCATCTTCATTATTGTAAAATTGTGTTAATATATAGTAGTACCGGTATTGAGGACGGATACAAATATTTTACCGGGATTGTGGAGTACTAATAATAACGCTCTCACGTGGCTTGTAGAAGAGATACGGTTATTGAGAGTTATATTGCCGGATAGAGTGTAGTTTCAGGAGTCTGAATATGTAAAATTGACAAATTTTGAGTTGTGACAGCATTATTACCTGGGTTCGATATAGTGATTTTATTTTTGTTACGTGTGAATATGTGCACGTAATCTTCGTCAAGAAAATACGTAAGTACAAGTCCTTTTCTGTCTATTCAAATTCAACGTATTATATATATATATATAAAGTACATAAGTAGAAGGCCGGATAGGCATTTAATAGGTGAAATTTTAATAGAAAGGAAGGGATTAGCACTTACGTAATATCTTGACGAAAATCACTTACACAATTACACACGCAACACTAAAGTCGCACGGATGGCGTCATCAGTGTCTACTTTAATGATGACGCATGTATGCGAAAATCATAAGTGTCTTTACAGTGTTGCGTGTGTAATTGTGTACGTGATTTTCATCAAGATATTACGTAAGTACTAATCTCTTCCTTCGTATTAAAATTTAACCTATTATATATATATATATATATAAAAATATAAAAGGTAAAAGAAGAAAAGGATTACTTACAGCTTGTTGTTTCTCTAGGTGAACAAACGCACACACTAACACTTATAAGTACAGAAATCTTGAATATTTCTGCGAATTCACCTTCTTCTTGCTCGGAGAGTAACAGACAACCACATGAGGATAGAATAAAGACTAAGGCGACAGTGGCGCCACGTAGCGGACGACGTATCAAGTTTGGAGAACAATTGACTGTTATATAGCGCATGGATTTGCGGAGCGTGGAAATATTGGCAACTGTACAGCGTGTAAGTTCGGGAGGGAATTGTGGAAGGAAAAGTGTTGAAAATGCAGAGAAAACGGATGTGTTGGGTTAATGAAGGCCAGGATACATTTTGGCGTTTAAACCATGGACAACGGCTCCCTCCCAATGTGTATTATGGTAACCAGGAAAGAGATTAAAATTGGTGTTGTGAGGCTCGGTATGTAAGGAGACTGGGGCATCCGGTTTGTTGATACTACAGAAAAGACGATGATTATTAATACGAATGTTAAGACCACAACCTGCTTCCCCACATAAAAGGCTTCACAGAAGTTGCAGGTTAGGATTTTTAACATTAGAGGTGTGACATGTACCCTTGGGATTTAAGATAACCGGCCAGTATTGATATTGACTGGGAGAAGTGATGAAAATGGAGCAGATCCTACGTCTGGGGGTCTCGCATATATGGGAGCCGGTTTGGAGTGGTGGCGAGGAAGGATTCGTACAAAACAAAATGTTTCAAAGATTAGGTCGATATTGAAAAACTAATCTCGGTTTGGTGGGGAATACTGATCTCGTATCTGGGTTAGATTGGAGAATGTGGAAATGAGAGTGTAGGATTTGTTTGACCCTGGTTAGTTTAGGATGGAACGGGTGATTAGAGCCGGTGGATTGGAGGTTTGAGTACAGCGTTTAAGTTGTCAATTGTTCCAAGCTCCGGAAATCCACGCGCTATGCAGCAGTCAACTGTTCTCCAAACTTGGTGCGTCGTCCGCTACGTGTCGCCACTGTCGTCTTAGTCTTTTGTTCAGTCCTCACGTGTTCGTCCTTTCGTCTACTAGCAGGTATACGGTGAATATCATTACGTGTGTGCTTTTTCTATGAAACAAATAAGCTGTAAGTAACTTCCTTACTTTTTATTATAAATTTACCTTAAATTGCCCTTCCGGAGGCGGTTTCTATCCACTGCTGGATGAAGGCAAGTCCTTTTCTTTCCACATATCTCGGTCTGGTGCTATCCTCATCCATGTAGCTCCTGAAAAACGCTTGATTTTTTCTACTCATCTTGCATTTGGAATCGCCTCGGTCGCTTCTTTTCTATAGGAATCCAGTGTAGTACATTTGTCGTCCATCTTCCATCTGTTCGTCTAGATATGTGACCGGCCCATCTCCACTTCATCTTCGCAGTCTTTATTACATCCTCTACCTTTGTGCGCGGATCCATTCATTTGTCTTCCTGTCCCTCCTTTTATTCCTAGCATGCATCTCTCCATTGCTCTTTGTGTGACACTTGATCTTTGAGTTGTTTGCGCATTCTTTGTCCAAGTTTCACAGTCGTACATCATGACAGGTAAGACACATTGATTATAAACTTTACGCTTTAGACATATTAGTAGTTTGCTTTTGAAAAATAAAATGTAGTCTTTCAAACGAACTCTACACCATTTTACATCTTCTGTTTATTTTATCCGTCAACTTGGTATTCGATGTTTTGAGCTGGCGTAGGTAAACATACTCATCAACTATGCCTATTGTCGTTCCGTTAATTTTTATATTCTTCTTTTCGGCATGTTGATTGTACATTACTTTTGTTTTACTTCAATTCATTTTAAGGCCTATTTTCGAACTCTCATTACTCAGTTCTTCACTTGAAGCAAACAGGACTATACAATCAGCGAATCGTAGGTGATGAAGGTATTCGCCATTAATAGACCACAAAAGTCTTCTGTCAGATCCGGTTGGTTGTCATGGTAACCCGCCATGTTCAAGTCTAAACAACAGTGGTTGGTTTATGTAGTTTCTTCGATAATAATTCATCATGGGTATGTGCTTCGTACCAGATTGCAAACGTTACAATGAGAGAGAGACATGTCTCTTTAAAAGGATGAAAACCAGAAAAAGAAAAAAAAAATCAGCCATTACTTCCACAAGTTACTGTCTACGTTCCTACCATCTAACTTACTTGACTGTTCATTGTTGTTTAGACTTAACCCCCGCCGCTGCTATGGCAACCAACCGGATATGGCGCCAAGCCTTTAGTCCTCCATTTTTATTCCGACTTCATCCCAGTTTAAATGTTGGAACACTCTCTCTAGGACCGCAGAAAATAGTTTTGGAGAATTTAAGTCTCCTTGCATTACCCCTTTTCCAACTTTAAATTTTTCACTTGATGTAGTCTAATGACAGATGTAGCAGTCGAGTAAATGTTTTGCAGTAACTTGATGTATGCACTTTCGATGCCTTGATGTTGAAGTGATTTAAGTGCTGCTGCCAAGGAGACCGAATCGATAGCTTTTTTCAAAATCTATGAATCCCAAACATAGTGGAAGTTCATATTCATAAGTCCTTTCCATAACTTCATTCAAAGTTTGTATGTGGTCCATTGTGCTAAATCCACGACGAAATCCGGCTTGTTCCGTTCCCTGGTTAAAATCCAAGTCTCGTTCAATACGATTCAAAATAACTTTGGTGAACATTTTGTATAGAGCTGACAGTAGACTAATTAGTCTATGGTTTTCGATGCGTCTTTGTCCCCTTCCTTATACAACAAAATTATAACAGCATTATTCCAACTTGAAGGTATTTCTCGCTTCCTCAGCCACATTGAGAATAATTCAGCAAGTTCACTTTCATCTTTTCACCTCCCCATTTAAACATCTCTGCTGTGAGTCCATCTTCTTCTGGCGATTTTCTGTTCATCATCCCTCGAAGTAGTTGATCCACTTCTACTTTCATTACGTCTTGGACTTCAACATCATTTTCTTCTGAATCTTCATTTCCTAGCTCTTCTTCGAAATAGTACAATTCTCCATAGAAATTTTCAAATATTTTCATTATTTCCTCATTTCGTGTTACGGTCCCGTCTGGTCTCTTAACTGTAATTATTTGCTTTTTCCCTATCATGAGCTGCTGTTTGGTTTTCTTCAGGCTCTTGTTTTCCTGGATTGTACTTTTAACAAGATTTTCGTTATATCTTCGTACATCCTCTCTTATTTTCTTCCTTACGGTTTTATTTAGTTCTTTGTACTCAATTCTCTTTATATAATTTTCGTCTTCATTCATTTCCCTTCTTTTCTTCATCAAGAGTTTAGTTTCTTCTGAGATTTTGCTCTCTTTTTTCTTTTTGATGCCTGCTATTTCCTTGGCTCTTTCCCTTATTACCTCATTGTCAGTATTTTATTTCTGATGTCTTCTTTATCTAACTTTTCAACGGCGCTGCATCTGTTGCTTCGTTCTATCTCGAATGTTTGTCTGTGTTTTCCTAGATCTAAAACTGGCTATTTTCCTCTAATAAGCTTCTTTCTCTCAAGTCAAGTATTTAGTTTCAGCTTACATTTCACCATCCTATGAATACTTGAGATTTTGAAACTGTTCAGAACAGAATACGTCTTGCAGAATTTCCCTGTTATTCGATAAAACGTAGTCTATTTCGTTTTCAGTCCCATTTGGGTCTTTCCATGCCCACTTGCTGTGGCGGCGGCTTGAAAAATGTATTGAAAATGACCAATCTGTTGGCTTCTGAGAATTCCACTAACTTCTCTCCTCTCTTGTTTCTTTTGCCTACTCCAAAGTTTCTCACTTTCGTGTCACTGCTGAGCGTAGTTCCTACTTTCGCATTGAAGTCTTCTATTACAACTTTGTAATGCGACTTGCTACTATCCAAAATCTTCTGTATCTCCTCGTATAGGTCTTTGATTTCCTCCTCCAGATGTGACGTTGTTAGAGCATACACTTGTATAATTTCCGTACTGTATATCTTGCTTATCTTTGTTACTACTCGTTCGATTCTATCCTGAATTCCTTCAATTTCTATGATCCGTGACTTCATTTCTTTATTAATTATAAATCCAGCGCGTGTCGGTTTGCCATTTTCAGTTCTTTTGAAGTTCTTTTCTAATTTTTCCTCTCCTGCAAGTGACTGACAGTTGAGAGTCGCCACGTATAGGTCCGTTCGAGTTGCCGTGTCGGTGTCCTGGCAGTCTACAGTCCAAACTATGGCATTTTGACCCTCTTGATTTCCTGCAGGGCTGACCGCTGACGTTACCAGCTGCATTCCGTCCTCGGGCAATGAGGTCCTCCGAGACTGTTCCCTTACTTGTACCATCATGTGTAAAGATAGGAGGGGTGCAGACATTCGACTCACCACGCTGTCTTGCTAATGCGGGTTGGTGAACAGCCCACCCATGTTCGTTCGCCAAGCAGTTGCTTGGGTACTAACAGGCCCCACGACGTGAACGTATGGATTGGACATTAGGCGTCTACCCCGGTCGGTTCCCTTAAGCCTTAGCAAGAGGAATTTTGGGGTCTCCTCCCGGTTGTGAAGAACTCCATTAAAAATTACATCGTATTTACTTCTTGTTTCACTGTTTAAGATTCAGCAATAATCAGCCGAGTGGGCGCAACTCAGTTGGTAGATCGTTGGCTTAGCAATCGGTCGTGAGAACAATCCCAGCGGTCGTGTGTCCTAATTCCTAACTCAGGTTTTCCAGTGGTTTTCCTCATTTCCGCGGAGATAGCAGCCTCATTTCGATTGGTCTGAGCGCCAAGGGAAGTAGACTGCCCCTGATTAAAAGAAGAGCGATTGTTATGTTCTAACGTGTTCTTTGTTATGTTATGAGTAGTAGCTTCCAAAGTGGATAAATTTTTGTCACGAAAATTTGGAAAACTTTCCATTGTGCTGTCAGAGCTGCCATGCAACGAACGGGCTGGAAATTAAAAAAATATCTGAAGGCTTCTTATAATTTATTCAAAGACGTTCCAGCTCGTCGAACAAATTACTTAAGATTCACAGGGTGTTCTATGTTTCCGAAGAAATTCTGCGCATTAAATGGACGGAAAATTCATAGGTTGCTTCCAGGGCCATATAAATATTGCCCAACATAAAGAAATACGTGGAGTGGGTTGTTGACGAGAAGGAAGTACCACAGTGCAAGAGCTTTGATACTGTAAGAAATTTCATAAATGACAATCTTTTTGGTGCAAAAGTAGGCTTTCTCAACATTAGCAAAGACTTTTGAACCCTTACGCGAATTTCAGGGAGAGGCTCCTTTTCTTTACAATTCCTTCTATGCCGTTATGTTGTCTGTTGCTGCTCATTTTGTGAAAGATAGTGGTGCTTTGGAAGGCAAGCCATTAATGAAGATTGATTTCCAGAACAATGTAAACTTAAAAGAAGCTAAATTTGTAAACATTGGCTACATATCAAAGGATTCTTTACGAAAAACCAATTCTGTGTCAGAAAGAGAGATTCTTGCATTTCGAAAAGATTGTCGTACAGGATGTCAGAAATTTGTAGTGAAAGTAATTGAGAGATCACCTCTGAAATCCAACCTGACAAGAGAAATTTCGTTTCTGGATCCTAGCGTGTTTGTGGATGACCAGCTAGCTGCAAAGAGAGTGTCTAATTGTCTGGAAATCGTGGTATCAAAAAATTGCTTTCAGGAGATCAAATCGAAGTTGAATTTAAAGCTTTCGCTAAAAATCCTCTGGTGTTGGAAGCAATGAAGATTTATGAGAGGAAAAATAAGAGATTAAATTGCCATTGGATGGAAATGCTGGATTTACGCCCATGCTCAACGCAGATGGCTGACTTTGTTATATTTATCGTAATTCTGTCGCATGGAAATACGAGTGTGGAGAGGGGATTTTCGATCAACAAAGAATGTTTGATTGAAAGTCAAAGAGAGTAGAGTCTGATTGCACTCAAGAGGGTGCATGATACAATTTTCGCTGTTGGCGGTATTGATAAAATTTTAAATTACAAAGAAAGTTGTCCATACTGCCCGCGATGCTCATGGAGTGTATGTTGAATCCCTGAAGAACCTAGAAAAGGGAGAGAAGAAACAGAAGAATAGAAATACCATTAAGGATAAGGTTGTTGAACTCGAGGCAAAGAAAATGAAGTTGTTGGCTGATGTTAAGGAGAAGCTGTCTGCAATTGATGATGAAATCAATGATTTGAGGTCTTAAAACATTTCAACGAATGTGGTGTTAATTAAAGTAGGTTGGATTTTAGGCAGGTCAAGTGATTAAAATTAGACTATTTACCTTCTGTAATTTTCTTATTCTTTTTAGTGACTCCATATTATTAATAATGTTTCTCTACTATACATTGCGGTTCACTTACAGCCTTGTGGCGAGTTTAGCTTCAAGAAAAGACGAATATACACATTTTGGGTCTTTTCTGGAAAATCGGGAAAAGTCAGGGAATTTTGAAATCCCGAAAGAATGGCCACCTGTTTCATTATTACTTTATTTGAGAATTCGTGTAATTCAGGAATTCTGATTCGATCTATAGCAAAAAAAAATTTATAATCGAATCCAACGTAGTCAGATGCTTAGGACGTGCCATGGATGTAAATAATAGTTGAAAGAAAAATATCGTAAAGTGTGTTACGTTTTTGCACTGTTCAGAATCAGCGTATTATTCATTAGTAGTATTTTGCTACAAACATGACACTTTTTTAGTGATTCTTAATGGGTTTCCAATTAAAGGAATCCACTCTTCAGATGCGGTGTTGAATGGAAATTCTATTTTATTGCAGAATTTATTACAAAGATGTCAGAACAATGTTTTCATATAGATAAATAGAATAAAAGCTGTGAAAAATAGCATACTAAGTTATTAAAAAGTATAGGTTAATACGTACTTGAGTTTGCAGAAATCTTTGTAAAGCATTTATGAGAAATACTTCAAAGAAATGGTGGGAGGCTAAGAATTTTATCCTTATTTATTTACTTATTTAATTTATTGCTCAATTTCTTATTTCCAAAGCCGACCGGTCGTTTTAGGGGCATATCTAAAATTTATTTTTTCATTGACACTTGTATAATGTCGTGATTCAGTACAGCTGATACAATTAATTAAATCAGTGATCTACAGCTGCTGCACTTATATCTCCTTTCTTTTAATTATAGTGAGCAAATTCTTTTTTAACATTGTTCAATTATTGATAGATGTAAGTGCAACATCAGGCAATTGATTCCGTTATAAGAAATGTCGAATTTTGGAATGTCGAATCAAGTTAAAAGAAAGCATAAATTATATATTATTTGTGTGTATACGTGTGTAGCTAAATTATGTACAATTTGTGATGCATTCATTTGATAATAGAGACTGATTTATAATTTTCGTTTATTAATAGGTTCTGCAATCAGCAAAGGAACAGTTGAAGTGGTCGCTGTTGAAGTAGAGCATTGAATATTGGATATATGAATCCTTGTGTAAAGTTTGTTTGGTTTGAAGATAAAATAACTGTTATTTTATAATTAAAATAAATTATAATTGAAATCTACTTGCTAGTTTAAATATATGAAGAAGTTCTAACCCCTAAATTTTAATTATTTTGTGTCCATATCAGTGATTTTATTTCAATTTCGTGATCGTGTGCAAACTTAGTTTTCTCGAAAGAGACTTTTTTAATGTTCATTCGTTAAATAACCTTCTTACAACCCTGTAGCAATATAATGCGGATTTTTGTTTCGAGCTTACCTCATTCGCAGCCTGCCATTTTGTGTTTCCAAGCATGTTTTATAAAAAAAAAAAATATTAAATATCTGAATTTTACTTCGTCTCTTATTCTTCCTCATTATTATAATATTACAGAAAATGTTCATTGATCTTGTACATTATTAGGTGTAGTGTTACATTAGGTACTCTTTTGTACTTCAGTATAGATACACTCCAGTCAGTTATTAACTGCCGCACTCTTTAGAAGCTCTTAGAAAGTTTAAGTCCAGAAATTCAGCTATGTTGCAACCTCGTAACAGCATGAGTAACCACTGCACGGGTTTTAAAACGATGAGTTTATTAGTGCAGTTTTAGATTACTAATCTTTGTGAAGAAAATAATGTTCACTATATACAGATGCTTATCAGAATAATGGAAACACCTGTAGTTGGCAACACGTCAGATGTATGGGTTGGCAGTGGTGTCGTGGCGACCGCAGCGCCGGACTGCTGGTGGTGGTGTGTTAGGTCGGTCTCCATACTACGTCAGGCGTCGTGGAACAGGAGTGTGCAGTGGCTGCAGCAGACGGAGGTAGTGTAAAATGGGAGACCTCTCAGAGTTTCAAAGAGGGCAAATTGTTGGTGCGCGGTTATGTTATGATCTGCAGTGTCTCCGCCCAACTGTGAAACATGGCGGCGGCACGGTGATGCTGTGGGCCGCAATATCATGGTTTTCATTGGGTCCTGTGGTCACACTTCGCGGACGCATCACTGCCAACGATTATGTCGCAATTTTAGGAGACCACTTGCATCCTATGGTCCGGATGTTGTTCCCGGACAATGACGACATATTCCAGGATGATAATGCACCCATTCACACAGCTGGAGTTGTTGCAGCATGGTTTGAGGAACATCGGGATGAAGTTCAACACCTCCCCTGGCCCGCCCAATTCCCAGATCTCAACATAATTGAACATCTGTGGTCCATCTTGGAAACACGACTCCGGCGACGATTTCCACCTCCATCCTCTCTCACAGAACTGGCCGATGCCCTGCACGAGGAATGGTGTAATATTCCACTTGCTACCATTCACGACCTTTATGCCTCCATCCCACGTCGCATCAAGGCTGTTCTGAAGGCGAAAGGTGGCCCGACACCATATTAATCTGGTAAGTTGCACTTTCGTTCAGGTGTTTCCATTATTCTGATAAGCATCTGTATCTAGTCGTAATGTAGTGAAAAATATCTGACACAGAACAATGCATTTGTTATTATTGGTCTTAAACTATAATACAGCGATGTTACTACGTCTGTAACCATTAGCAATGAAGTTTTGCTTATTCTCACTTGGGACATTCAATACTCTTTTTAAAACTTTCAACAAATTATACAACATGGTTTTCATATGTGTAGAATCTAACAAGTTAGCAGCGAATGGAAGATTAGTTCGTAGACGTATAAAACACCGACAATGAAACAAAAAGGCGCTTTTTATGAATTTTACTTTGATTTAATTTGGATAAGAGCTAGATTCGAAGTCTGCTAAGGGGTCATTCGCGTAGCGTCACGTTACTTCTTTTCCTTTTTCTCCATTAGCTGATGATGCCTATTCGAATCCCAAAGGAAGTTTCTTAACTTTATTATTCTTTTTCATATAACTCCATCATCTATGTTCGTATTGCATGGACGTATTAGTATGATTCCTGTGAAATACAGAGAAAGTTGTATTAACAGAAATCTGAGAACAATTACCATTCTTTAGTAAGGGTGTGTGTAGTTCAGGAAGTGTAAGCATCTCAAGGTTTAGTCTAATAGTCATATCAACAGTTCTATAAGTTACATCAAAAGTTTACCAGATATACAGAGTGGCTCCATAGGGCCGTGCCGTGCCAATATGTCGGAAATGATGTGACGTAAAGTTGTGAAAATATTGGAGTATCATATGTGCATATTCAGGTTTATATTGTCCTACTTGAGAAACCAGTGGTATAGACAAAATAGATTTTCGGTGATAAACTTGGAAACTTTAAAACAAGAAGTGGGGGTAATGTTTCGTTTCACTGGTAAGTTTATTTAAACGGGACAATTCTGAAAACATTTTTTTATATTCACCACTGTTTTATAGAAAAGAAATTTAGTTTCGATGGAACGAAAATTATGTCACCAATTTCATCAGTCACCAATAAGTCGCAGGTAATTGACAAATGCAGAATTGAAATTTTATATTTAGAAAAGCAGTGCTGCCTGACGAATAAAGTTTGTCTTTGGAGCCCTGAAATAGTAATTTTTTTCAAATTGTTTTAGATATGAAAGTTATGTAAAATAGAGAAATAGTTTCAACAAAATACAGTTACGACTTTCGAAATGACCCTCCTCAACTTATTTCACATATGCCATTATTTTTTTTAAATGTTGCAGTTAAATTTTGCATATTCACATTTATATGCACAGTTTTGTTTCAGTGCTTAAGGGGAACACAAGCCATAAGAAGCAATGTTAAAAACGGTTTCCATAGTTGCAACTAAACTACTTAAATTTAAGAAGTGTAATTTCACACCATAATAGTATAACATTTAGCAACAAGTTTTGACCTAAAATTTATGTTTATATTAGTATATAAAGAAAATTAAAATATTTTAAAAATCCTAAGTTCTGTTTCGCAGGGTCGCCCCTAGATGATGCATGAGGGATTACTGAACATACCGATGCGACGTATCTGCAGAAATACAGTATAAAGAAACTATCAAAAGTGCAATTGGCGGTCTTACATGAAAGAGGAAAGTAGTCGGATTGTGCTGAAAAGAGTTTTATTTATATTGCAATTGAAACAACTGAGATTAGTTTCCGACAAAATTTGAGACGTGTCTCAGGAAGCT
Organism: Lepisma saccharinum; assembly: GCA_022664845.1. Taxonomy (NCBI): domain Eukaryota; kingdom Metazoa; phylum Arthropoda; class Insecta; order Zygentoma; family Lepismatidae; genus Lepisma; species Lepisma saccharinum. The sequence continues at coordinate 84,682 of JAGDQP010003423.1, forward strand.
ATCTCGCTTTCTTGCCAAGCAGAGGTTGAGTTGTTGTGTTTCAAACTGCGAGCTTTTTGTAAGTGGTTCAGCCGTTCAGTGCTTGTAGAGAAGCTGGTGGGAGTATTTTATTGCTTATGAAAGAAAACCTAAACAGATGGTGTCAGCACAAAGACGAGTAGGGGAATGCGAAGGTCACGACCATACAGTTACAAGACAGTAGAAATAGAAGGTGTGACTGACTGACCAGCCCTTCTCAATGCTAAAAATGTAGAACAGAAGACGGGCTTGGAGCGGGTGACACACAACATAGTATTTCAACTTGTCCTGGTATTTCTATTTACTGTTTCCGAAGGTAGGCTACAGGAAAGTCCTTGAGTGGGTGGGGGGTTGGAACGGCGGTAAAGATTAGTTATATAGCATAGACTTCTTTCTATACTCTGTGACGGCGCATGGTTTTCTTTTTACAAGCTTTTCAGAATTGCACGGGACTTTGAGTGACCAGATTACGGGAAGAAACAACAGGACACAGTGTCGTCTGGATATCGGTCATCTGGCCTGCAGATTTTTAATATTTTTAGCATTTAAATAATAGGGTGGCATGAAACTCGGACAAATTATTTTCCACAAATTATATCGCGACATGATAATGAGGAGAATCACGTAGAAGAGTCATCTTTAGTAAGGCTCTGCCGAAGTCTTCCTACTATATACACCAGGCCCGGATCTAGAACCCCCCCCCCTTCCCCTACAAAATACTTTTAAGGTCTCCCCACTCAACCTTAGAAAAAGGAGAAGTTTATTAATCATATTATGTGTTTATCGGAATAAGTTATAGAAAACAAATTATTATAGTGAATGTTAACTGATTATGGTTACATTTAACCACTGTGTATTTACAATGAAAATTGAGTAATAATAATAATAAATTTTATTGCAGAAACAAATGAGAACACCAAATTTATTACAATCGTCAGATATACCAGGTGCGTAAATATGAAACCGGAATTTATGTACAGAAAAGACACAGTGATTGGATGACAATGCTAAGAACTATTTTATTCGAAGTATTGGCCATCGCTAGCGATACATTTCTGCCATCGTTCCGGCAATGTGTGGATGCCGGACCGAAAAAACTGTGCCTCTTGTGCTGCAAACCAGTCATCAAGCTATTTTCGTAAGGCTGCAAACCAGTCATCAAGCCATTTTCGTAAGATGTGAAGCGCTGGTCAGCAAGTCCGTGTCCCATGGATGCAAATAAGTGAAAATCGGAAGGCGCCAAGTCTGGTGAGTAAGCCGCCAAGTCTGGTGAGTAAGCCGCATGCGGAAGGATTTCCCAGCCAAACGTCGCAATCGTTTCCTTGACCGGTTTTGCTATGTTGAAGGGTGCATTATCGTGAAGCACAATCACTTTATGTTGTCTTTGGTCATATTCTGGTCGTTTTTCAAGCAAAGCTTGATACAAATCGATCATTTGTTGTCGGTAACGTTGGATATTAACGGTTTCGCCAGGTTTCAGTAGTTCATAATAGATCACTCCCTTCTGATCCCACCAAACACAAAGCATTGTCTTCCGTCCATAGCGATTTGGTCTTGCAGTCGATGTCACCTGGAGTTACCCAAGATCTTTTACGCTTAGGATTCTCGAAATAGATCCACTTTTCGTCACCAGTCACAATTCGATGGAGAAATGATTTCCTTTTGTACCTGGCGAGCAGAATTTCGCAAGTGGTTTTTCGGTTTTCCTGCTGTCGTTCAGTCAATGCATGTGGAACCCATTTTCCTACCTTCTGAATCTTGCCCATGGCTTTTAAACGTATGGAAACTGCTTCTCGTGTCACATTTAATTGATCCGCGAGTTGTTGCTGCGTTCGAGCGTCATCCTCAGCCAACAATGCTTGCAATTCACTGTCTGCAAACTTTTTCGGTGGTTTTCCACGGTCTTCGTTTCTCACGTCAAATTTGCCACTTTTAAATTTTGTAAACCAGGCATAGCACTGTGACTTACCAAGAGCATGATCACCGTAAGCTTTGACAAGCATGCGATGCGATTCTGCAGCAGTTTTCTTCAAATGGTAACAAAAAATCAATGCTCTCCGCACATCGTAGTTTGTAGGTACAAATTGCGCCATGTTCAACGCTATTAAACACTACACTATGCCATGAAACTTATCTGGTTGGGAGTTACAAATCGTTATCAGCAGTCAAAACAAGCAAGTGGCGTCAAGGACGCAGTTTTACGGTAACCACAGTGACAGCTAACGCCGTCTATGCACAAATTCCGGTTTCATATTTACACACCTGATACATTAACAGAAATAAAAGGTTGAAAGTTAAAAAGTTAGGGTTATACATAAAGGAGTACAGTAACAACTTCTTTATGTTTTGTAACTTGAGAATTAAGGTTATTTTAATTACCACAGTATGTAAATACATGGTTATGCAAATTCAGAAAAGTTCATTCTTTAGGGGGAAAAACGTTTCTGCTTTACTTTCATATCTACAAAATATTTTATAAATCCTAATTTTTTCACTTAATTTTGAACTGTTTGTGGGGTAACATTAATTGCATGTCCTGGGCATCCAAATTATCATAAAAGGGCAAGAGATTTCGAAATGGGCCACATTTTACGTGTGATACAGTCTGTTTTTCCTCTTTGTTGAACTTGTCCAAATACTTTTTTTTACCCACTGTAGTTGATTCCTAATATTCCAAGATAGCTAAGGACTAACTAACTAACTCTATGGCTTATGGAACTCTCAAGTTCATCGCCACAGTAACAAACGTTCGCTGCGGTGGCTAAATTGTATAGCACTCATCTCTGCTGCTAGGGGACGTCGGTTCGATTCCTGCTTCTGGTACGTGGGTTTTCTGGTGGACAAACACCGTGTGTGTGGGTTTTCTGGGGGTTCTCTAGTTTTCTCCCACTTTATTCACACTAGACATCTCGTTGAATATTACTCCGAATTGCAGTAGGTGTGGATTAATAAATTATATGAAATATCGTATAACTAAGTGCAACAATACTGTTATATGGAATTCTTAATGTAAAATAATGGCTCATATTTTACGTACAAATATGAGAAACATTACGTAGGAACGATGTACAGTTCCCCCAATATATAGCCTATAGTAAAACTAAAGCGCATTATATGTTGGTTAACTATTACCATACTTGAATTTTCTAATAATAACCTAGAAATAGAATCAGAATCAATGTATTGTAAACAATTGGAATACTTATTGTTAGCATATTCACTACAATATAGAAGAAAACACTTTCCGTTTTATGAACGAGCTATATATTAAAATTACTCACTACTCACTAACATACCACTACACAATACTATGAAACTATGTATAGTATTCTTATACGCTTGAAATTTAGTTACCGTAAGTAAAAAAATGTAATTCTTTAGTACAATAAAATAATAACAATAGGTAGAGTGCAAACCTCTGGTGCTAGGGGTTGTAGGATCGATCCCTGCTCATGGCATATATATATATTACAAGCTATTCAGTTCAGAACTGAACGGGACTTTTGAGCATATAAACTAGAGTGACCAGATTATGAAAAAATCCCTTTCGGTAGGCCTACAGGCTGAGGTAGATCTCAGTTTTTTTATTTTCAAAAATTCAAATCTCGCCTTATATGAGAGCTATCGAGAAACTATTTATTGTTTTGTAGATTATTCATCAAGAGCTGTTCAACGATACCCCACAAGACAGACACACACACACACACACACACACACATATATATATATATATATATATATATATATATATATATATATATATAGATATAGATATATATATATATATATATATACTCGCTTTGTTTCGCTTGGAGCACTGCCCCCAGACCCCCGTAGGGGGGTTCGCCCCCAACTTCAGTGCTTTTGAGAGGATGCGCATCCTTTATCTTAACCAAAATCTCCCTGCAGCACTACACCACCATGGTATCCATCTGCACCCTCCCACGGGGGGCTGCGCCCCCAAAGGGGAGGTTTGCCCCATTTATTGTAACCTACTCTTGGTCATACACCTTCAAAGAAAATTTCGTTTCTCTACCTTCAATGATTTGGAAATTGGGTATTTGGGACGGCCATTTTGGATCCAAGTTGACTACTTTTTGAAAGCTTTCTTATATTGTCGTGACCTACTTGTGATGGTACAACTTCAAGTAAAATTTCATTTATCCAGCTCAAACGATGTGCAAAATGGGATTTTGGGCGGTCAGTTTGGATCCAAGATGGCAACTTTTCCCAAATGTTGTAATATTTCCCTAAACTACTCGTCATAATACACCTTTATGCCAAATTTCGCATCTCTAGCTCAAACGGTGTGGAAAATGTTTTTTACGTCCGCCATTTTGGATCCAAGATGGCGTCTTTGGATTCATCATGTAATATTTTAGTAACATACAAAGTATAGTGTTACCAAATTTGATATTTCTAGCTGCAGCCGTTTAGGCTGTGTATTCTATACAACAATGGGTTCAGCGGCCATTTTGAATCCAAGATGGCGACTTTTTCAACATTTTATAATATTTTCTTGAACTACTAGTGACAATACACCTTTATGTCAAATTTCGTATCTGTAGCTCAAACGATATGAAAAATAGATTTCTTACTTCCGCCATTTTGGATCCAAGATGGCGTCTTTGAACTCATTAGGTAACATTTTCGTAATCAAAAAATGATGATGTACCTTTATGTCAAATTTGATTTTAATAGCCCCAGCTGTTCGGGCTGTATATTCTATACAACAATGGGTTCGGCGGCCATTTTGGATCCAAGATGGCAACCGATTTTGCTCATTAACGAACCGAGCTATTAAGCCTAGAAACAACATATAAAAATTTGGTTCAAATATCTTCAAAATTATGGCCGCTAGCGTGTTATATATATATATATATACTTTCATATCGTATCGATCTCAATAGGAATATTTTTCTTCGAAATCTACCTAAAAAAGGGACAAAATGCCGTCTTGATGTCAGTCATCTGATCTGTAGGTTTTTTTTTTTTTTTAATTTTATCATTTAAATAAATAATGAGGCTATTGCAACTGTGACAAATCTATTTTCCGAAAAGTGTATCGCCGCACTGTGTGATCATCGAGAGAATCACTTAGAAGCATGGGCGTCGCCAGAAAATTTTCCAGGGGATGCAAGTGGTAGTTAGTTGCCTTTGTTTCTTCCATAGTGTTGGCACGGGCCATAAAGTATAATATATTACATATGTACATTATATTATTATTATTATTATTCGAGAAGTTAGAAAGATACAATATAAGTACAGATATTGTAAATAAACTTCAACGTGAAAGAAGTTTACGGTACCTAAAAGGAGACTTTTTCATGTTTTTACAAAATGTGGAAACATTTTTATTTCTTGGTTGTGAATAAGAATTGTTAGTAAAGAAGAAGCTCGACAAATAGGGAATTTCACGATTACTGAATGCTTTTAATAATACTAAACTGTATTGTTCAGCGGAGTCGGTTAATTTGGTTTAGAAATGTCCTTCTCAAAATGTTCTTTAAATCTATATTTGTTTGATTGCATAATTCAAATATACAGTTTACAAAACAAATCCAAAGTTTTTAATTTTTACTGTTCTAAAATATAAATGTAACAACAAAAATAAATAAATAAAAAATTAATAATAAATATAATTATTATATAAGTAAGGATTTACTGCCGAACATTTAAATTTGAACTAGTCATTATTAGTGATAAGAAAGCAAAGACTCTTGGGAAGAAGTGCACCGAGACGGCACTTCTACACTTCTTCCACCTTTCTGGCTAATCAGAAATAGAAGGTGGTAGTCGAAGAACATGGTTCGGTCTTGCCTTGTTTATTTTTACGTATCATTTGTTCGCGACTGCAAAAGTCACACAAATGAAAAAAAAAAAAAAAACTTTGTCCTGGAATGAAACACTGCTAAGTTGTTGCGTCACCTCGCACACCGCAGCACATCTCGCCAGGGACGTACATATTTAGGGGGTCTGGCTGGACCCCCGAAATTCATTATTTGTTTGTTTTTGAAATAGGCAAAATTATATGGAGTTTACAAGAAAAAAAAATTCGGGAGTCCAGACCCCTAAATACGTTTCTGGTGACGCAGTGTGGGAGGTTACGGTACAGCTCGAAAGTGTTTCATTCCAAGGCGAAAGTAAAGCGGAAGTGACTTCTGTTGATTGAATCATAAAAATTAACATTTTGTACACTTCGACCAATATTCCAACCCCTCTCTCGATACCTTGCAGTTAATACGGGCAGCTATTTTTATATTATCTTTCTATAGGACGTAGATTTCCCTAGCAAAATTTCAGGGTAGGTTTCAATATGATCTTTTTTATAAGTTTCAAAAGCCTCATATAAAATTGTTAACAGTGATTGATCTTATGGCAAGAAAATAATAACGAAAGAATTAACGTATAGAAAAATCTAGACATTCATTTTCTGTCATTATTAGCAGAAAAATGAAGGAGGAGGTAAGTATATCAGAAGGTGAAAACAGGAGATTTTGAGAAGAAATTACATTTCTTAATCATATGCACCACTTCGAATCACGCAGGATAAAACTTTAAAAAATAGTACTGTCCTGCGAAAATCAGTACACCTGGTCAAAGTTACGTAAATACTAACGCTTCTTGAATAAAGGCTTTTGCAAAGGAAAGCTAATGATCTTTAATTATATTTTCCATTGTCCCACTCGCTTCTGTTTCTTTTCATATCGGATCAAGTGAGTTGTAATTTGAATTAGGGATGGCCATTTCCGGAAAGATAATTTTCCGGCTTCCGGAAATCACATTTTCCGTTTGCCGCTTTTCCGGAAAATTTTCCGTCTTTCGTTTTCCGGAAAATTTTCCGTCTCGTTTTCCTGAAAATTTTCCGTCTTTCGTTTTCCTGAAAATTTTCTGTCTTCCGTTTTCCGGAAAAATTTTCGCCTTCCGTTTTCCGGAAAATTTTCCGCTTTCCAGAAAATTTCAGTTTATCGTTTTCCGGAAATTTTCCCTTTTGCAGAAAATTTCCGTTGTTATCATTTTGAAGATAATTTTGAACTCATATCTTATTCTAAAATGTATAGCCCCATGGACACTCACTCACTCACTCACTGATTCACTCTTCCATATAAATTCACAGGCCAAACTACTGGAGCTACAAACACCAAATTTGGTATGAAGGTGTAGGACCATGAGTAGGTAAAGGAAAAAATCCGACATTTTGGAAAAGTCGCCATCTTGGATCCAAAATGGCTGTTAAACCCATTATTGTATATAATAGGGAGCTTAAACGGCTGGGGCTATTGAATTGAAATTTGGTATGAAGGCACATTATTGCTAGTAGGTAACAAACATATTTTCAAATATTGTAAAAGTCGCCATCTTGGATCCAAAATTGCCGCCAAACTCGTTGTTGTATAGAATACTCAGGCTAAACTACTGGGGCTATTGAAATGCAATTTGGTATAGAGGTACATTATCAACTGTAGGTTACGAAAATATAAGGTAATGTACCTAAAGACGGAATCTTGGATCCAAATGGCGGACTTAAAAATCCATTTTCCACAACGTTTGAGGTAGAAGCACGAAATCTAGCAAAAAGGTGTAACATAATTAGTAGTTTAGGAAAATAATACAATGTTTTGGGAAAGTCATTCAAAACAGCCGCCCAAAAATTATATTTGACACCGTTTGAGCTAGAGAAATGAAATTTCATTTTTAGTTGTGTCGTCACGTGTAAGTCACGACAATATGATAAAACATTAAAAAAGTCGCCATCTTTAATCCAAAATGGCCGTCCGAGAACACATTTTCTAAACCACTAAGGCTAGACAAACGAGAATTCGTATGAAGTTGTACCATGATGGGTAGGTCACAAAAATAGTGAAACCACCCAAATGGGGGCGCAGCTCCCCCAAACACCCATGTTGGGAGCGCAGCTCCCACGGGGGTCTGGGGGCAGCGTCCCCAGCGAAGCAAAGTGAATCTTGTTCTAAAAATGTATCAATCATGTTGGATCAGCGATTACATCGTCATCTGATGGTCATGGAACCATGAACAAATGAGGGATTTGGTGCAGAAATTGTGTAACCCACTATTTAAAAAATATTTCTGTGTTTCTTTGGCATTCAAATTCATATAAGGAGCAAAGATTTATATGCCAAAATATCACCCTAAGTGCCTTCAATAGTTTTGTTGGCAATAATACTATATTCGTCATTTATCTGTAACTTATGGTAATTTTTTCATTGATATCATTTATACAAGTTAATAAGATTTCAATTTGTATTAGATTTAAGTTTTATTACGAGTATGAATCATGACAATAGATTTTGCATCAAGGTCCCAAGAATACTTATGTAACAAAGGAACGTGCCAGACGTGACAGTAACACCATTTCCGTTCTCAAATTATATTTCTAAATTATGAACAATTCGTATGACATCAGATCTAACCTTGACTCACAAGAACATTGAAATCCAATATAAAATCCCACGCGATTCCAGACATCATGGACACCTAATAACGTCAATAACAAGAAATGTTTCAGACTTAACCTTCAATTTACATCCTCTCAGAAGATGAGCTAATACAACCTTGACTAAAGTGAAAATGTCACACGAGAACACAAAATCTTAATTCTTTCTTTTTCGTATACAGCCATATAAAAACTAAGTGTAAATCAACGATCGAGACCAGTCTCTATCACTCACTCATCAACTACAACTCATTCGTCAAACTTGCGACAACAGAGACTGTCAGAAGGACTTATAGTTTTGACGCCAAGAGAGAAGACATCTTTAACTGAAATTTATACTTCATCTTAGATCTGGACTTAGAAAAGAACTTAAAGGTTTAAACACGTTTAAACCAAACTTATCGAACATTGACAGTTATTTACCAAGTGCATCTTTACAACCTAAATTCATCTTAGAAAATCACAGGTACGTTGCCAGCTCTAGAAAATTGTATAAAATGGTATTATATTAGTTTTGGTTAAAGATGGTACTTGGAGCCTTGACTTGCTTTGCTTTGCTTAACTTAACATAACTTTTGTGACGCAATTTAGATTTAGTATTTTGTTTTGTTTTATCTTGCTTTAGCTTAAATTTATGTTTTAACTACAATTGAAATCATGATTCATACGCCGTCCCAAATACATATAGATTCTTGTTATTGTTTAGTTTTAAGAATGTAACTCCTTCAGACAAGTCCAGAAATAAATGTATATTAAGTGTCTATCAGAATTTCACATAAACTCCCATGTCCTATAGAGAAGGCGACAGTCGCCTTGTGTTAAGGTACTATTCGCGTTGTGAACTTTTCCCGTGAAGAGTGATGTATTTAGTTATAATTTAACCTCTCGCATTAATCTTTTCAACCCCCGAAGCGAGGCCGTTATCACTACGGTCTTGACTGTGTATATACTTTGTTGTTATAGTTGGCACCGAACCACTACGCTTAATTGACACCTATCAAGTTTGAACACGTGACAAGGCATATAAAAAGCCAACTTGCAAACCTTAACTAAACAGCAGTCTAACCTACTGTACAGTTTCATTAAGTTTCTATATCTGGAGTTGAGCAACGCTACAATAATGGCTACCCATCTTAC
>JAGDQP010003424.1:3399-13737 GCA_022664845.1 Lepisma saccharinum
TCGGTTCGATTTTTAGTTCGATACCTCGGTTCGATTTTTAGTTCGATACCTCGGTTCGATTTTTAGTTCGATACCTCGGTTCGATTTTTAGTTCGATACCTCGGTTCGATTTTTAGTTCGATACCTCGGTTCGATTTTTAGTTCGATACCTCGGTTCGATTTTTAGTTCGATACCTCGGTTCGATTTTTAGTTCGATACCTCGGTTCGATTTTTAGTTCGATACCTCGGTTCGATTTTTAGTTCGATACTTCGGTTCTATATTTGTATACGATATATCGTTAAATATAAATACTAAAAATAACGATGTTTGATATTTAATTTCAAATATAGAACACCCTACCACAAAACCCGCATGCACCAACATGGATCAAACCGGGGACATCACGCACCAGAGGTGAGCGCTCTATCACTGAGCCACCGCGGCCCTGTCATCCTTCATATGCACCTCTCCATTTATATACGTTGGAGGAGAATACTTGCATCGAAACAAGAAAAAAAGCTACCTTTCACATGGGTCAAAGTCTGCTTCGTATAGGGGGTAGGTGTCCAAATTCGAGTCTAAAATCGATTTTTATCAGGGCAAATAAAATGAAAATCGAATGATAAATAATAAATTCACAACGAATAAAAGTAAAACTGTGTTTTGGGGAGTTCATATAAGAACGGTAGATATATGAAGTTAAAATGTGACTTCATCGAGTTGACACTGTTGCCAGCCTAGTGTAAAGGTAGACTTCTTTTCTACGTCATCTTGTTGGATATTTGGTATTACGCTAGCGATGATAAATATAATTAGTGAAGCACGGAATGAAAATATTTATTTTGAATATGTCGCGTCGTATATATTTCTATCTTGCAACACTGCATGTTTTGTATCATATATGATGTATATCATTGCTAGGGAATACAAAATATCTCTATAAACCGACATAGTACAATTTGATACAAATTAAATTTAATACCAGTTTGGCAACACTGCCAATCCAATCCGATTTTACTACCTCCGTTTTGAAAGCAAGCGAATGCTAGAGTATTCGTCCTTGACACTATCATCCAATTTCCGTACGATATAAAGTATGATATGATAAGTTATAAAAGAAACAGCAGAAGCTCGGTATGTCCTAGGTTTCAGTCAAAACTAGGTAGCTAACAAAAATCTATTATTTAAATTAAGTTCAAAAACATCGGGCACAGAAGGTGTTATACTGTGGTACACAGTGGTGGTATCTGATAATTTAGTTCCGAAACATTCCTCCATGAGAGAAACTCGATTTTTCCGCACATTTATGGAAATGGTTGTGCCAAACTGGTATATCAATCGCGTTGTGGCGTCTTATCGCGTCAATCGGGCCGTGAAATGTCAGCTTTCGCTTGACTAATTTTCGTCCAATCCAGAGTGTCAATCCCGACGCGAGCGCCTGAGAAAACAAATTCCTAATTTCACTGTTCTCTTTGATATCAGATGGATTTATCTTTTATTAAAAAGTGATATGATTGGTTAATATGCACTTTGAAGATTAAAAGTGATATAATACCCTCACCAAAAATTTAATTAATTTTTACCATACGTACATTTACGCTTTGAATTGGAGGAAATCGATAAGGTAAACCTGACACTACGGGATTGACACGATAAGACATCAAGGTGGGCTTGACAGGAAATTTTGAATTTTATTGATGGCCTTTAGGCATCTAAGTTTCAAGGCGGGATAGTGGGAAAATATTCTGGCAGGTATCGACCACGGCCTATATTGAAAGTGCCATCCCGGCATTCGCCTGGTGTGATGGTCGGCCGCTGGGATCGATTCCAGGACCTTCCGAATGCTACGCCAATGCTTTACCACTAAACTACGGCGGCTCTGTAGGGATTGTCAAGATAAGACGCCAAGGTGGGATTGACACGATAAGACACCTGGATGGGATTTACATTATAAGACGCCAATGTGAGATTCGAACGGCGGAAATAGCTTTTATCGAGCACCAGCAGACTAGTACAAATACCACAAGGAGAAATCTGCATTCTGTTCATGGACACTATCAATTAATTTTCTAGAAAATTTTCTTGTCTAATATTTAATAAAAAAGACTGCGAAAGTTGTACAGGCCTGATTATTATACACATGTACACTCTCGTTAACAAAAAATGACCAATGGAAAAGTTTTCAAGGTCCAAAACCTGCACAATCTGGGTGGCAATACGAGACTAACCTAATAAATGTGGCAAACTCAACATATTTAACGTTAATCTTACATCTACACCATATATTGGTTCAGTGTTGCCATATTATGCAATTTATCGGATTTACAGAATATCCCCTCTGGACATTTTCTATGAATCAAAGTATACATCTCCTCTATAATATTTTGGCAGATCTAAATACATTGATCTCTGAATGCCTAAATCAATTCCACAAGAATGAGAAGTGAAAGTATCTGTTCGTAATACATGTCAAACATTCCTTTTCGTTCATCCACTTTTCTTTGTTTTCTACAACGACTATTATAAACGACTGTACACTTTCTTCTGCTATACCTGAAACCTATCATTAGTATTGTCATCGCATCGGTTATAGCAACCGCCTGCATTCGATTGGAAACGAAAGAAAAGGAGAAAAAAAAGAGTTCTGCAGATATTACAACAGGTAAAAAAGAAAAATCCAGGTAAATAAATACAATGTATACAAGGAAGTTCTTGACTATGTATCCGAAACGGAGATCTCAACGCCAAGTGACATGAGTTCTCTTGGGGTCGGTGGTCGCAGAAAAGACAATAGAGATTCGCGAACGGTATTATGGGAAAACACGCCCTCGTGTGTTATTTCAACACAACATTTGTGTCATTTTGTTACACACTAAGCAAGTAATTAAGCCCGCTAAAAGATCATGAACAATGTTGCAAATTCATATATTTTCCAACTAAAGCCTGCTACCTGAATTTGTTAAGTAAAATAACAAATCACCTTAACAGTAATTATGTTTATACTATGAAAATTCTTTACAGCATCAGGTAAAGGCCAGTAGCGGAGCCAGGATTTTGGTGAGGGGAGGCGCCAGGGACATTTTTGAGGTTTTCCCGCTAAGTGATATTTTTTTAAGTATGTATATTTATCGTATTTCTCCTCATATTGATAATAAGGGAGGTTGGTGAACTGTTCAGTCCATATGTCAAATGATAGCCCATTGCATGCTTACTTTAGCAGTTAAAATATTAGCTGCCACAACTGTGTGTTACCTCATTAGTTAAAAGCTGATTCAACGAAACAAGATAATTTAAAAGACAAAATTAATTTTATGGGCGGGAACAGCGCATTATGGCTTACACCCTTTCCGAAACGGGGGAAGTCCCTTATATTTGCCACGTGTCTATTCCTTAAGTCCAGTGCTGGATTAAGCTTTTGGGGGGGGACTCTGGGCTATTGACTGTTAGGGTCCCCGTTTCCTATCCCCTGTAATCCTTAAGTTAGCTATTATTCCAGGACCTGGAATTATCTTTTGTGGAACTCCTGAACCAATGGGGGTCCTGGGCTTCAGCCACTTTAACCCCCCTTAATCCGGCTCTGCCTAAGTCCATATCAAATATGAAATCCCTCGGCGAGCATAACTTTGATGACGAGAGAGATGGAAGGTAACCGGTGAAGAAATATTCAACAAGAAACTCTCAAGTAAGCACACTATGACGAACTCTTAGGTCTAAAGAGATGTTTTATACAAAACTTTCTTTTAATCATCTAAGTTGTAATTTGTGTAGGCGAGGTCTACACACTAGATAATCATAATGTTTCAAACTGACCGTCTAATAGCTGAAAAGTGATCCTAAGCAAACCTTGCAAGACCATAAATGAATTAATTAACATTGTAGTATTACTTCCTGTAGCATGGTTTCTTTAACCAGAGAACGGATTTTTATAAAGTAAATTTTACGAAAATATGAGGTCAAACTCTCGAAATATATATTTAAAGATTGAAAATGCCACATGTTCTAAGTGCCATTGTTAAAAAAAATCTTTTGTCCACAAGCATGTTCGATGTGCTCACCCACATGTTCCCATCCTTGTTCCAGTGTCAAATCAATTAGGAGGAGGTGAACAATTAAATTATGTTGGAAAGAATACGTTATGTGATACCAAATCTATTCAGTTTTTTGCTTCTCCTGTAAAATTTAAATCTGGCACTTAGAACATTTGCACTTATCATTTCTAGCTTACTTCAAACAATGGCGCATAACGCAACTGATAGTTATAAAAATAACTTCCACTCAGTTACCTCAGAAGCACCTTTCGAGCTAAGAAAGGGTCATCCTTAAGACATGCACATAATTTAAGATAAACACATGACTTGAGGCGACATCTTTCGTCATCGTATTTGCTTCACAAATGAACGGAAACCTCCTAAAAAAACAGTGAAGTATAAATATGGGCCAAAACAACTTCTTGGCGCTTCCACAGCTTAAATCAATCTCGAACAGGGCTGAATTTCTGTGAAGATTTCTACAATACCTAAACGCAATTTTAACATGGAACATTAAAATATGAATATTGAAACGTAGAAGCGTTTTCTCTTTCCATTCTTGAGTATAAGATGCAGAATATTAAATATCAATATATTATAAAAATCCGTTGTTTTTCTTACTTATTACGTAAATGAATCAAAGAATAAATAATACCCTGATCCTTATGCAACACAAACAACAGTACCATTATGTGGCTTGCATAACGAGGCAGGATACACAAAACGCTTTCAAGGCATAAGGGCGTAAGTGTACTGAATTTCCATATAACTTACGCCCTTATGCCTTGAAAGCGACACTATTAGGTGATGTTTTTAAACAACGGGATCATAACAGATGGGAACGGAATTTGTAATACCGTTCAGACGTAATATAGTGACATAATACGTGCGCTATAAACAAAACTTCCAAACTGTTGCTTGCAAGTTATCTCGGTGGATGGATGGATAAGAAGGCTGCTTGCTAAGTAGCAGACCTGGGTTCAAATCCTGGTGGTATCATAATGTATATTTTTCTTCGGTTTTTTTTTTCGTTAAAAACATTTTTATGTGCCCATATTTATTATTAATAAGTTAGTTACCAAGGGTTAAGTTAGGTTAGAAGAATCTATGACGTGTTTTCGGGGTTGAGAAGGTATCCACAAAGTAATATTGAGGATTAAGCAAATTTGGTGAAATACCTTGCAACAGAGAAACTAACAAAGGATGTATTAATCGTGAATAAAACAGTATTTTTAAAGTATTCGTCAGCAATATCTTTACACTTGTATCTCTCTTTATTGTCTTTTTCATACATTCGTAATTTTCTTACAGTAAACGAATAATCGATTCATTCAACAAAATATCATCCTTTCTTTGGTTGATAGTCCTTTTGGCAATTTTCATTAATATTTGACCGTCCTCCTTACAACAACATATCACTATACAGCTTCCTGTATGAATTCTCATGTGATTGATAACTATCACTTACAAAAATGAATAAAAAAAAGTTCCAATACTTCTCTTTATAGTCAGTGAACATTATTATTTGAAAATGTCCACGTAATCAAACTATATAAAAAGATATTATACGAATCCACCTGCGATCGTATGTTTACTTCTTGAATTACTTTTCTGTTTGGTATTCATGAAAGATAATATGAAACATGAAATAAGAAAAAGTGCTGAGTGAAGATATTTAAATCAACCTGTTAAGAACCCTTCCTAATAAAGATTGTTCTAATGCACTGAGACTAAACGGAAATTCGTTAGCATTAACTAATTCCAACTATGCATTTGTTTATTAGCATTAACGCATTCCTAGCTATTCGGCTTTTCTTCTGTCTCGATAACACAACAAAGTCTTTTGGCTTTCTCCGCACTACCTTACACAAATCTTGGTGCTGAAAGACTACTCCAATATTGGTAATTCAAACTATCACTTTTTTGATACAACGAAATGTTCTGTTTTAATTTCGCAATAACACTAGAAACTATGCAATTTAAGCCATTTGTTCTTAGACATCAGTTCGTACTCCATTCTCGGACGAACAACATTTAGAACAATTAAAAATATTATTTCGAACGATTACAGCGGCACTTATCGGAATCCTACTCATGCTACAAAAGTTCATGTCATCCGCACTCCCTGTGCTGACGTGAAACAGACTATCTTCATCTAAGTCCACGGGTTTGGTGTCCGGAAACGACGTTTACCAAAGAAATTGGTCAATGGTAATAAGTTGTGATGGGGAGAGGATTGGTGACTGTGTTGCTTTAGTCTCTGCAGGGCGAAGAGGCAAAACGAGCCCCGGGGTGTCTGGAGTAGGTTCTGGTCTGTTTTTATATTTGTAACTGTAGGTAGGATGCTGCTGGTTGCAGGTATTGCATTTCGGTGGTTGGTTGAGATTTGGGCAGTCTTTGGTGCTGTGTAATCCTGTACAGTATCCACATTTTGGTGTATTTGGACACTGAGAGGTTGTATGATGATTATACTGTTGGCAGTGTTCGCATCGTGTTGGTAGTGGAGGTTGTGAATGAGAAGGTTCTACTCTGTAACGTCGTCTATAGATATAGGCTCCAGAAGTCAGTAGGTTAGTGATGGTTTCTGAATGATTGGTCAGTACACGCACCATGTAGCTAGGTGTGCCGAGTTTGGTTTTAATACGGATACATTTTGTTAGAAGATGGCCTTCGGTTTTGAGTTCCTGTGTAATTTCCTCATCTGTTAAATCTGGAGTGACCCCTCGTATTACTACAGATAACATTGGTGCTCTGCGTGGAGGTGGTGGTTGTTTCAAGCTAGGATCATTGAGTTTGGTTAATTCTGCAGAAGTTCCGAATATTTCCAGGCTATGTTTGTCTCGTAATCTTGTGGCTAGGTTAGGATCGGAAGATTTTACTATGATGCCATTACGTGTGTGAATGATGCGGACAATGAGGTCTCTTGATACATATTTCAGAAACTGTTGAAACAGGAGTTTGGTATTTTGAAATTTGGGGTCGAAGTTTGTGAGTAGATATGAAGTAACTGAATTATTGGTAGATCCTAAGAAAGTCTTTGTGCGCCATTTCATGATCTGAATCGCCGATAGTGTGTGTTTTCTTAGACGGAGAAGAAGTTGATGATTGTCTGGAGTTGTCCATGCTGGATGAAGCTAGTTGATCGGTAGTGCGTTTTTGATGTGCTTTGTTCTTGTTTTTGTAGCTGAGTACGATGGAGGATCAGAATAAGGCGGTGTTGGAACCTGTTGTGGTAGATGATGTCTTGCAGAATGATGATGAGTAGTCATATTATCTGAGTAGTCATGTTAAACGTAAACCATCACCTTGATGTCCTTAAAAATTCTTATTTACCTTCATCGGCCCGCGATGTTCTGCTGCTTGCATTGTACCATATTCCTTGCCAATACATTTCTCTCATAGCTCGTAAATCTCGCTGCAATGTCTTGTAATTGTCCTTTCATAAAAATACTTCAAAACTTTAAAATAATTCGGTAGCAAAGATCAACTTCTGGCGGGTGAAAACCAACATCCTCTGTTGAGCATCGGATAAACTATGGTTGTTCAAACAGTCTCCGTTCCATAAAATGTGATTATTTGCAAATATTTGAACAGTGCTTGTGCTTGTTGATGCGTATTACAAAATCATTATATTTTAGGTGCTAAAATAATATTTAAACTTATTCAATCTATCATAAACTGTATTTATATGTGATTAATATAACAAATGTATTAAGGATTTTTTTTTCTCTCAGCGGTACACGCTATAAATCAAGTTCGGTTCTTCTTTCATTGTACGCGATAGTACGTCATGATTATAAAAGGAATGGTCCCTGAAACGGAAGTTATGTTTCACCATGGCTATTACTGTTATGATTCGGACGTATGTTTTTAAGCATATGGGTAAGCATATAAGCATACTAGGCTATCGCTTACGCCCATCCCAAAAATAGCCATAGATTTATAATACCCTGAGAGCCAAATTTCGGGACCAAATTTCTTTTCAAATACAGGAGCCATAGTAAGTTTCGTCCCAATTAACCAACACTGTGACTTTGTATACCATACCCCAGTAGCATACAAACGTTGAAAATACGTGAATTAAACATTCGTATCGAAACGTTTTGTTAACGCTGTATAAATGTACCGAAATGTCCGCCTGTTCAACGGTTTATTCGACGTTGAGAAGAAACGGACTTAGTTGGTCAAAACAGAGCATGAATGCTGTCTATTGGTATACACACATTTAGTTTCATTTTATCCGTTGCTTTTATCACAATATACGGTGTTAATTTTCCAACAGTACATAATCAGAGCAGCTGCTATGGGGCTCGAAGACAGGAACGTTCTGCACTTCTCGTTGGTAGCTCGACACGTTGACCACTTATCCAAGAACCCACCTG
This sequence comes from Lepisma saccharinum, assembly GCA_022664845.1. Classification (NCBI taxonomy): domain Eukaryota; kingdom Metazoa; phylum Arthropoda; class Insecta; order Zygentoma; family Lepismatidae; genus Lepisma; species Lepisma saccharinum. The sequence continues at coordinate 11,791 of JAGDQP010003424.1, forward strand.
GAGAGGCCGCTACTCTTTTACTGTATCGTTGAAATATAGTTTAAAATTCAACATGCAAATGAAAACATGAAAAATATAGTTGTTTTCATCGTATTTGATTTTAATTATAATGTTTAAGCAATCAAATTAAAATACAAGTGTGAAACGAAATCTAGGACATAGTATGAATGATAGTGGAAAGTACGTCACGTTAACGTCATATCAACGAAATTCCAACTTCGTTGAAATATGGTTTAAAATTAAATCTCTTTTTCAACGTGAGAACACCAAAATTACTTTGTGTCATTCAATTAGTTTTTAATTATATTTTTTGACATAACATTAGTAAGAAATGCATTAAACAAAATCTATCCATATACCATAGTTGAAAATAACATATTGAATACACGTTATATTAACGTCTTATCAACGCAATGACGTTTTTGTTGAAATATGATTTAAAAATAAACGTATTATTTTTCAACCGATAACGGTTAATCAACGAAATTAACCTAAAATCAACGTTGAAAACATATATGCGTGTTACTGGTGATAGAGAAATATATAGTTATGTATAACTTTTATTTACTTCTGTTAGCTGGATAGGCATCTAACCTCAAATTCGTTACATAACTGAGGGATGATGTCCCTAAGGGAGCACTCTTCCGGGGACAAACATAAGGAAGGTATCGACGAGGGCTATTCCGGCATTCGTCTGATGTGTCTTGGGAAAACCAGTGGAAAACCTCAGTCAGAAGGACCGGCATGAACGGGACTCAACCTGCCTCATCAGCGTTTATCGAAGTCAGTGATCATAACCACTAGACTACAGGGTGAGACTAATTAGACAAAATTTAAGCTGTACGTGTAACAAATTTATGGTTTTGATGGTTTCCGTATGACTTACCCACGGTCAAAGTTGGAATTGCTAATCATGCAAAATATTCCAGAGCATTCCAAGAAAATACACAAAGCTTGGGCTATAATTCTTTTTGTGCCATCTAAGATCTTGTGCTTTGCAACACTGAACATTTACAAGCAGTTTCAGCCACTGCTACAACGATTATAGCAGCAAAAGGGAAAAGCAATGTAAAGAGCAGGAACATACTGGGAAATAATCAAAGAATAAAGAATGAAGGTTGGAGAAAGTATTTTTTTCTTTCATGATTTGCTGTTAAACAATAATAAACGTCATGTTTTGACAAACATTAAGCACTGGAAGATCAAACGTCTGTTTGCGTCAATGGAGGTGGCAAATGGATGCGGTAAACAGCTCTTGTGTTCGCCGCACAGCAACAAGAATGTTAATTACGGAGAAATTTCAGTGAAGGGGTTTCAGAAACATCTCCATGAACTTGCTTGTTGTTATTCAGACTCAGTAAACATGGGTTTCCCTCTCTTTTACTCACTTACTTTCTAACTTCCTTTCTTTCATTCCTAATTCCTTACTTATTTTATTCAATCCTATCTTTCGTTCTTCCTCCTTTTCTTTCATACCTTTTGCCTTTCCTTTTTCCTTCCTTTCTTTCGTTGTGCATTCCCTTTTTCACCCCTTCTTTTCTGTTGTTTTTCCATTCTTTCTTTCTCTTTCCTCTACCTTATTTTCTTTTCCTCTTTGGTTTTCGTTCATCCAAACTATCTTCGATTTCTTCCATTTTTCGTTGTTTATTTCTTACTTCCTGTCATCTTTCCTTTCGTTCTTATTTCCTCTTTTTGGTCTTCGGTTCATCTTTCCTTTCTTCCAATTTCTTCATTTCCTCTCTTCTCTCTAACGTTTTTCTCCCTTTCTCTTCTTCCCTTTATTTTTTCGTCAATTCCTCCACTAATATGTTGTTTTTCTTTCTTTCCTCCTTTCTTGATTCCTTTCTTTCCTCCTTTCTTGATTCCTTTCTTTCGATCTGTCTTGATTCCTTTCTTTCGATCTGTCTTGGTTTCGTCCATTCATTCTGTCTTGGTTTCGTCCATTCA
>JAGDQP010003424.1:26233-56138 GCA_022664845.1 Lepisma saccharinum
TAGGGCACAGAGGGAACCGTCCCTCCCGAAAAAAAAAGTGAAGCGAGTGAATAGTGTGTGACGTGTGCAGTGCGAGGATAGTATCGTAATATTTTGTGATTCGGGAGTGACTCTGCTTACGGACTCTGAGCTTTACCCGTGATTGGGAGCCAGAAACAGAGAAGTTAGGGCACAAAGGGAATCGTCCCTTCCGGAAAGAAAAGTGCTAAAGTGTTGACTAGACCTACGAAGGAAGACATGGAACAAGACGTGGAGAACTCGCCAGAACGAACAGATGAGGTGACAGGAACTGAAGTGACACCCAGGACCAAAGAGGCCGCCAAGGTGCTGTTGGCGGTAAGTAAAAAAGTGACAGATGATACTAGACATGATATTATATGTTCTTTTTCAGGAGTTAGTGAAACTAAAGACAATAGCAGACAGACAGATATACAGACAACTCCAGATAGCAGGGCTTCCCCCTCAGGACAAACATATGTTGACAAATTGCTTACAATACCAATTAACAATACTGACGAAACACTAAAATATAGAGCTTCACTAGAGAAAGACAGTTCTGACAGTGACTTAGACCTAAACCTAAACAAAAGATACCCACCGATAACAGTAAAGAAATGGGACACTTACATGTACCTGACTAAGAAATTTGAAAACCTGACAGGCAAACCAAACAGACATGGTTTTCAAATCACACCGTTAAGTAAAATGACACACGACTCCATACTAGAATATCTGAAAGAGAATGACATAGAACATTTTTATGTAGGACCATCCCAAGACAGAACAATTAAGATGGTAGTACGCGGACTACCAATACAAATGTCACCAGAAGAGATTGAAGACTTTTTAAGATTAAACTTACACACAGATTATGTTCAGGTACACCAGATGACCAAAAGAGTTTACACAGACACTAACAACAGGAAAGCTGGAAAGACAAAAGTAAACATGCCACTCTTTCTTGTAAAGTTGTCAGATGCCAAAGCAAAAGAAAAACTTAAAAAGCTCAGGCACATTCACTTCATAGCCATATCAGTCTATGACTATGAAACTTCTGCACCAGATATTGTTCAACGCCACAGATGTCAGAATTTCGATCATTTTTCCATAGGATGTAACTTAAGACCCAGATGTGTGAAATGTGCAGGACCACACCAAAGCAGTGACTGCAAAAAAGACAGAGGCGTCACTCCCACTTGTGTTAATTGTATGGGTCCCCACCCTGCCAACTGTAGAGGTTGTAAAGTTTATCAAAAAATCTGGCAATCACGATTTGGCAATGGCAATCAGCAAGAAAGAGTTTCTAAATCGAACAATACTACTCAACACCTAGGCCAACATCAATCTACACAACACTCTGCGCCACCTGTACACACTAATAAACACTTAGGACATCAACCACCAACACAAAACACTGTAACTCCACAACATAACCGATATCTACTTCCCTCACCCCAGTCTCACCTTAAACCCAATCCCCCCTCCCTTCTACTGAAATTACCAACACCCAATCCTCCCCCCTACCTAACCTACCCAAGGTAATCTCACCACCTGCTAGCCGAAACTCAACCTCAGAGCACTTAAATGTAAATTCTCCCAAGCCTCAAAGAATCAAAAGCACAAGAAAGAAAATTAAGAAACAAAAAACACAAGTAGAAGATAATTATTCAAGCTCTGACACAGATTCCTGCTCAGAAAACATTAGTATTCCAGAAAAACACAAACGTCCGTCTACCACATACAAAGATATATATGATAAACTAGATGGCCTAGCCACACAAACAACAGATCAAAGTGAAGTGCACACAGTTCTGCTCCACCTTAGTGACTTTATTGATAGCTTAATTAAATGGATAGGGGCTGTCAACACAGTACAAACTCGATCACAATCAACACAAACAGATACACGCTCAACAGGGCTCTAAATGGGTATGTACACAAGGGATAAAACAAACTTACAGATACTCGCCTGGAACGCACAGGGGTTAACTGAAAAACTTGATGAACTTACACACTTCTTGAGAACTGAAAATATACCCATAGCTCTAATAAGCGAAACTAAACTCACACCTCAGTCAAAAATTAAAGTACAAGGTTACAACACTTACCGAAAAGATAGATTTGGCATTGGGCAAGGTCAGGGAGTCTTAGTACTAGTGGACAGGAAACTCAGGCATGACGAACTCACTCTACCCACACTAAACACAGTTGAAGCTGTAGGCATTAGGATTTATAGTAAGAGTACACCACTTAGCATCATAGGAATATACAACTCACCTTCAGTAAGGATAGATACAGAAGACATAAGGAAATTAAGTAACATAGGTCATTCAGTAATAATAGCAGGTGATTACAATTGCAAACACCCAATATTTTGCTCAAAGAAAACAAATGATAATGGTAAAGCACTTAACACGTTTCTACAATCCTCCCCATTACAAATTCTATCACAACATCAACCAACTCACTATCCTGCAAATGGAAACCAGCCAGATGTCCTCGACTATGCCCTACACAAGAACATTAATCAATACTTGGAAATTAAAACAGAGGACGAATTAGACTCCGATCACCAACCTATATTCATAGAATTTAAATCCTCCCCAGACATGAATGAAACAAACATTTACAGAGATTACAATAATGCCAACTGGAAATTATATCAAGACACAATCAAACAGGACATTTCAGGCGAACACACGATAAACACATGCGCAGACATAGACAATGCAGTTGGAAAATTAACATCAGCCATACAACATGCTACTGCGACTGCTATACCTCACAAAATAAACAAACACCAAGTTCCCAGACTCCCTACAGACATAATTAAATTAATTAAACTCCGAAATCACTTACGTAAACAGTACCAAAATCACAGAGATCCCACAGTCAAAGAAAACGTTAACAAACTTCGCAGGTTAATTAAATTAGAAATTGCTCGCTACAGAAGACACAAATGGGACACTAAAATAGCAAAGTTAAACTTCAAAGACAATAGCATTTGGAAAATAACTAAACATTTAACCAAACCGTACACCCCCACCCCCTCACTACACGGGGAAAACGGGCTAGTATATTCTAATGATGACAAAGCCAACACATTAGCAGACACACTTGAAAAAACTTTCAAACCTAATGACACCATAAGTAACATAAGAAATGACATGCTAGTAAAAAACACAGTCCGTAACACACTGCATAATCCCACCACCACCAGTGCAAAGAAAACTAATAAACGTGAACTAAAACAGATCCTAAAAAAACTTAAACCACTTAAAGCAGCAGGCCCTGATAACATTCAAAACATATGTATTAAAAATCTACCTCATGAAGCCATACTCCTTCTCATTCTAATAATAAATGCAATAATGAAGCATGCTTACTTTCCTTCAGCCTGGAAACTAGCTAAGGTAGTAGCATTGCCTAAACCAGGAAAGGATCCCAAATTCCCACAGAACTACAGACCAATAAGCTTACTTAACACACTAGCAAAAGTAACTGAAAAAGTCTTGTTAACACGAATAAAAAGTCACATAAAAACCCACAACATATTACTAGAGGAACAATTTGGATTCAGAGAGCACCACTCTACTACACACCAACTTGTCAGATTAGTGGAGTACATTACAGATAAATTTAACAAAAAACAAGGAACAGGGACAGTATTTTTAGACATAGAGAAGGCATTTGATCGAGTTTGGATTACAGGACTTCTCTACAAGCTTATACAGATAAACCTACCAGACATATACACACATATAATAAGTTCTTACTTAAAATATCGTAAATTTTATGTCTCAGTAGGGAAATCAGAATCAACAAAGAGAAACATACAAGCAGGGGTTCCACAAGGCTCGCTTCTAGGACCTACACTATTCAGTTTGTTCATAAATGACATACCCAAAACACCAAACACAGAAATAGCACTTTTTGCAGATGACACTTGCATATATACTAGAAGTTGGCAACCAAAACTAGCAACTAGGTATCTTCAGGAACACCTAAACAAACTTCAAGATTGGTTTCAAAAATGGAAAATAAAAATAAACACAAACAAAAGCGAGTCTGTATACTTTACAAAAAGAAAAAGAAAACCAGACACTAAATTAAAGATGCACAACCAAGACATACAATGGAAAGACTCGGCTAAATACCTAGGAGTTAAACTAGATTCAAAACTAAACTTTGCCACACACATAAATACACAGATCGGTAAAGCAGTTGGTAGATTAACAGAACTAAAAAGCCTTTTAGCATAAGTCAACTCAGCACTAAATCAAAAGTCATACTATATAACTCATTAATAAAACCAATTCTAACATACGCAGCTCCTGCTTGGGGACATGCACCAAAGACACATCTTAAAAAGTTGCAAATATTCCAAAACAGAGTAGTACAGCTAATTACACAATGTCCAAGGTACACGAGATTAATTCCACTACAGAAACAAATAAACATAGTACCAATGACAGACCATCTAAAACAACTCGCACAAAACTTCTACATCAGCAGTAACAACACACAAAACAAACTTGTAAATTCACTCGGAAATTATGACATAGGAAACCATCTCAAACATAAACGCCCGCTTCAAATGTTAACATAAATAAAACCAAATAACAGAAACTTCTCTCCTCCCGGGTCAAAACAAATACATACTAAAAAAAAAAAGTAATGAAAGAATGAATGAATGGTTTGATGAAAGCAAGGAAGTATGTGAGAGTAACTGACGTGCCCAGGAGGAAACTAGAACCCACTCCCAAAACTAATAAATTATATTTTCACAGGTTAGAACAAGGACGAACGGCACCAAGGAGGAAGCTTCGGACTTGCACATGCGCGCTACAAGCGCTGCATGCATGTGCAAGTCATGCATGTATAAAACAACACTTGTCAGATAGGATGCAACTCAATAAATAATAATTACAGACATTTACCTGAGTTTTTCCACCCTTCACGCATGTGTGGTTTACCAGGTAAAACTATAATAGTTAGAACCGATAAGGGTTTTTTACAGTAAATGTCGCATGTCATTTCTGGTTTTTCCCTCTTTGAAAACACTTCACGCGCTTTCCTGTCATCTTGTTTCACCTTCTTTCTTCTAATACACACTAAACCGATACGCGGTAAATGTCTCCGTATAGATAGAAACCGTAGCATCCACACCCGCGCCATAACCTGTAGTTGCATGACTGCATGTAGGAGAGTCGCAGTAGTCAGAGTTGGCGGCTCACTCACTTGGCGTTCTTGGAGGGGCCATGTTATCACAATGTTTCTGTTTCTGTTACAGACTCAGTACCAATCGAGTCAGTGCGAGGCACACCTACGGTGTGCGCTCGCGGTCCGATGGCATCGTTTGGCAGCTGTGTGGCCCTCAAAACGCCCGTGATGTGATGACGGCAGCAGGAAGTTGTATTCACCAGCGAAGAATAGCCGTCTCCTGATACCGACACGAAGACCGGAAGAAGCAGGCCATTTAACCATGGAAACCTGTTGAACGTGGTCAATGGTAGCCGCGGTAGCAACTGGCCGGGAAACCGGACGACAGCGAAGCGAAGTACCTAGTACCACTAGTAAGCACGTTGAAGCCGTGTACCATTTATGGTCGAAGGAGAGAAGCAGCCAGAAGCATGACGGTTATGATAGAGCATGTCGAGGCATGACGAACTTGGTCAGCGGCAACCGCGGTAGCAGCTGCCCGGGAAACCGGGCTACAGCGAGGCGAAGCACCCAGCACCATCTGTAGTCGTGGAATGGCAACAGTACCCTTTTAAGAGCCACTTCAGTTAAGGTTTTTCTGTGGTCATGGGGGGCCCATACAGATAACTTGACTGGGCCAGAAAATTGGGTACTGGTCACCTGCGGACTCCAGCATACTGTGGACACCAGTTGGACACTGAGACGACAGAGAGGACAACCCACTTCGTGGATGCAGCCCCTGGATGAAGAAGCCACCCACCTAAGATGCAGCAGTTGACCGGCGATTGCATGTTCAACACAGACACTTGCTTTTTAGGATGCGATTCACTAGAGCCAATACAGACATATTACCTGGGTTTTCCCACCCTTTGCAGCATGCGTGGTTTACCAGGTAATCTATCATAGTTAGTTCGATACAGGGATTTTTTCAGAATATACAGCAATGCATATTCTGGTTTTTGCCCTCTTCATACAAAATTCTTGTCGCGTTTCTCTATCTTCTGTTTTCACCTTCTTTCTTTCTACTTACATACTCCGATTCGCGGTAAATGTCTCCGAAAGACAGAAATCGTAAGCATCCACACCCGTGACAACAGACTTTAGTTGCATGTAGCATGTGCATGAATAGGAGATCACTGTAGAAGTTGGAGAGTGGTCACTTCTCACTGCGGGACTTTACGGGGGCAGTACAGACTCAGTGTATGTCTGATGAGGATCTTGGCTAGAAGGTCGAAACGTTACATGTAATTTAATTTTTTACGAATAATATAGTCTTGTTCAGCAGTTCAGTGTTTTTTTTATCTTAATTGCAAGACGTGCAACTATGTTTTGTTGTCAGAACAAATTAAAACAATCATCTGAGATAAATAGGGAAAATAACACATTCCTCAAATATTTGCTGCAAAAACAGATTAACTTTTTGTCTTAACAAAAACATGTCTATTACGCTGACGCACACATTAAGTTAACAGGGAAAGTAAAGAAAGTGATACAAATTTCTATCAAAAGATGACATTCTGAATACTTTATCACCAATGAATCAAAGGTGATATAAATGTCAATCATTTGGAACTATTTTCTGAACGAAAGGTAAATACTTAAATCTCACAGAAGAATGCATCTAAAGATAGTTGTGATAACCACTGATAACTAGTTAAATCTACCAAAGCAGAATATCACTCAAGCATGATCGATTAATTAATTAGGATATTTGTCAACACACTGTTAAACTGAACTCCAAGATAAAAAACTAACAATCGGATGCACAACAAAGACAACAAAAGGTGAAAGTCCAAAGAAAGTTTTAGCTGCTGATAATCGAAAAACGAAGTCGGGAGTCACAGCTATAGCCTGCCTGCCAACTTAGGGTTAATGTAAAGCAACGATCTCCAACAAACGATGGCAGCACTATCTCCGTATATGTCTAATGTATTTTTATCGTTGCACAAAATGTCAGTGCTGCTGCTACAAATTCAAGCCTAAAGAGTTCAAACTTTTGGGGAAGAAAGTTAATAACCAATTCAAGAGTTCGATCGATTACGATTTTTTTATTATGGTTCTTCTTCATTGTTGAAATCGCTTGATTGTTGCTGTGAATATCAAAACCTATAACAATGAAGCTTTTTCAACAATGAACAAAAACGAAAATTAAAAATCGTAATTGATCGAACTCTAGAATTGGTTGACTGTAAGTTAGAACTCTCTAGGCTTGAATTTGTTGAGAAACATTGAGATGTCGTGCAACGATAAAAATACAATAGACATATATGGAGATAGTGCTGCGATCTCTTGTTGGAGATCGTTGCTTTACATTCTTAATACGATGTGACTACACTTTTTTTTTCTGTATTCACAGTAATAAAAAGTTTGTTGAAGCAGGAACCAATCAGATAATGAACGTTTAAATGATTTTTGGGTGTTTTCTTGTTCTGCCTAAAGGCCCTCTAGCACTTTGCAGAAAATATTTGTCTTCTATACATGACTATACTACATGCAAGAGTATTACATATACTTATATTATCAAACTTATATTGTCAATGTAAATAGCAGCAATACAAAATATTGTCGTAAATGTAACCAATACAATGCAACACAAGACCTCAACATCACTGTTCTAAATGTAAACAGTACGCAACCGCACCCACGTAAGCCACCAAAGTCCATTACACGCGATTCCATGTAGTATAGAGTCATGTATAGAAGACAAATCACCTGATAAAGTGATGCCGAGAAAGGGGATGTGATATAGAAGATAGAGGCTCTTTTTTAAGGGCCGCCTTATGCATCCTCTTGCATTGTTTGTTTAATATGTGACCAAACATGTCTTGAGGATGTAAACTGTGGCACCTTTTAAGTACTGCGAGCCTTAGCATGCTGGAAATAATCTACTGGAAATCCGAATTAAATTTTGTTGTGAACTGGCATGATATTAGACCGAAGTAAGTTTGTTTTGTGTTCGTTTCAGTTGCAATGTCAAAGGACTTTCATGCAACTGAGTCAATTAATTTTCCATTTCTCTGCAGGTATTTAAAAAATCACATTCATCTTTACAAAGATACATGCGAATAATGCTGCTAATAACAGAACTGTAATCTAGTCCCTTTTCCGGGAAGAACAAGTAGAAAAACATTCAAAATTTATTTCGAAATTTGAAGAAATAGTTATTATTCTTACAGAATCTGTTAGAATTACCAAACAGCTTATAAACAGTCATTAAAAAAAATATGGGTTCCGATCTGCATAAAAACACGCTAGAAGGTGTGTAGTTCGGAAATCCATTTCCATAAAAAAAAAAAGTCCTTCCTTACATAAAATTCCCTGTTTAGAAAGATTAGGCAGAACGGGAATCCCCTGATTCGCTGATCAGAATTTCTACTCCATTCCCTTACTTTAAGAACCTTGGAAAAGATCTAAGATATAATTTCTTTCCGCAAAATTTGGTGAATGTATTATATTGCAAGGTATGTTCGCAGGATGCTTCGAGGATCAGTTCACCGTAAGGTCGGAAGCCCACGACCATCTTGCGAGAGTAAGGGCCAGTTCTACAATCGGCCCAACTCTCATTTTGCATATTCTCATTGGCCAAAATCAGGCTTGGCCTCAACTTAGCGCTGACTAGAAGTTTAGCGGTCGATTGTAGAACTGACCCTAAATAATTCAGGAAATAACGTCATCAATTCTGACGTCATAATAAAAAAAATCTAACCTGACCACTAACACGCTGTCGCATACTCGGCAACAATTATATGTGAAACAAACGTTATTCCAAAGTGCATTGTAATGTTGAGCTTCTAAAGATAAAAAACAATAAAGGTAGATAACCTGCACGGTAATGGAACCCAGAACAAGCGCTTTAACTTGTTGAGAACATTTATTTATAAGCAATATCAACACACAGAAATATTTTCTTAACCCTTAATCACAAGCGCCGGGGTGTTTTTCACCCAAGCCTGAATAAAAATATTCGCTATTCTTTGTCTAGGCGATGATTGGCTACCCTGGTTTCAGTACCTTCCTATTTCACTTTATTGCACGCAAAACAAAGTTTGTCATTTTCGTAGCACCTACAGTTCGAGTGCATACGTCATCTGAAATTGTACTGGGGTGCTTTTCACCGCATGCGTGTATTTGTGTATTTTTTTTTTTGCATTGCCATTCCCATGTGTTAATTATGCTGTTGTATTAAGACGCTATTTTTTCAATTGTAAAGTGTCTAATGATAAGTATCCTTTTAATTTAGAATTCTATATGTTTTCAATTGTACTTTATTATTGTAGGCGAGAAAGCAAGATGGTCAGTCCGGGATAGAGTCGGCCAAGGCCTACGTTGAGGGTGCCATCCCGACTTTTACCATGATGGTCGACAGCTGATATCGAACCCAGGACTTCCCGAACGCGAAGCCATCGCTCTACCAACTGAGTTACGGCCGCTTGGTAAGAAATAGGTTTGCATGTGGTAACTAAGATTTTTGTGTGTATGCTTCTTTTCATGATTTTCACGAGACATTCACGTTAAAAAAACTAAAAACATGCAGATATTAACATTCATTTACTGAAGCAAAACTAACGCTAACAATTCACAACTGAATAGAGCTGCTTTACCACTCAAACTTCTGTAACTCTTCTTGACTTGCTTTTCTTCTCTAGTTCTCTCCCCTCCTCACCTTAAAACTTGGCATTTCGTGTCCACGTCGTTACGTAACTTACATTGCATGAAGATAAGAAGTCGTTTCTGTCACAGCGATTGTTAAATCATACTTTCTACAGGAAAAAAAAACTTCATGAATTATTTTAGTGAGAGATCGGTTGCTGTGAGGTACGTTGCTAGCATTAATGAACTCTCTAACCTAAAACCTCCTTTATTGTCACAAAAGATTACGACATACGAAGACAAATCTGTATAAACTGGAAAAGAGTTTAACAAAATTAAATCTAAAAGTGTATTCACTCTTCGAACTAAGTGGTAAATCCTATTAAAACTTTAAAACCAATTATGACTATTGCAATTAGATAATCTGAATTTGAATTTTTGATTTATGACCTTTAGGCATCTAAGGCTCAGCCCGGGATAGGGTAGGGGAAAGGATTCGGGAAGGTGTCGGCCAGGGCTTAAAGGTGCCATCCTGGCATTTACCTGGTGTGTTTGAGGAAAACCCCTGGAGAAAACAGTCAGGATGGTCAGCTGGGATTGAACCCACGACCTCCCGAATGCTACACCAACGCTCTACCACTGAGCTATATGGCGGCTCAGTGAGATAATTTGATACACCTTACAAAAAGATTTGATATCTACAGTTTGTTGGAAAGTAATGGTTTTAAACTGTTCAGCGAATTTCTCGTACCTAAAAAAAAACAAAAAAAAAACGATTATTCCGAGCTAGTCAAAAGTGATTAATGAAAAAAAAAGTATCGCCTGATTTTTCTAACCTACGTATGTGAGTAAAAATGTTACTTAATCAGTGAAATATCGCTGATGTGGGGAAGGGATTCATGTCGGCTTCATTGAACGGTGCCATCTTGGATTTACGTCAAGAATTCAAAATGGAGAAGGGCATCATGTGGCATATAGTTTTAGACTAGCTCGTTCCCAGAGATTCAAATGTGAAGTCTTTTTCACCTACGTTTATTTGTGTAGGCGATAGGGACCCTGAAAATAATATTTCGCTCCCTATATTGTGTGATCAATATGGCGGTCATTTTGCCACACAGACTGTCATTTTTTCGAATATACTCGTGGACCCGGCATAAAATATCAGGTTTAACAGTGCCTTATCTATCCTGGATCCGTTGGTGGAGATAGTGTACATCACTGATTTTTCTTAACGATACATTGTGTTTTCAGATGCCTCCAGAGATAGAAATCACGGGAGTGAGATCAGGTGAGCAATGGGGTTACTTGATGGGCCTCTCGCTGATTGATCCAACATCTTGGAAATTGGATAACCAACTACCATTCTGGCATTCTTTCCTTAATAATAGGAATGTTTTATTTTCCTCCGTTGCTGAGTTTTTTTTTTCAAGATAGATGTTTAAAAATGTGGAGTTATTTATGCCCGATCCCGTATAAATAGCGAATTCTATTTCTCTTCAATCCTCTCATTCCACCTGGTGTCAGAGCACTCGAACTAAAAATGAAGTAATGCTAGTTAAGGTGTAGCCATGCACAAAACCTACGCTTTTAATCTATTGCAAATCCATAACATAAAGTTTCAAATGCTCAGCTCGCTCTCCATGCTTTTCTAGATTTTCAAAACGAATGTAAGAACATCATTGCATACTAGCATTATATTTTAATGCTAATTTCCCTGAACTAACACCAGGTGGCAGGAAAAAAATTAGAGCAAGCATTCGCCATCAATATTTTCTTCTATGACGAGTAGATTTCGTTGTATATGTATATAGGTGCGGTATAGCGGGGTTTAGCCTTTTACCTTCTACACCCACGATATACTGTGTGTGTACTGGTTAATTATTAAATATACACATTTCTCGTAAGTACGTAATGAAACCCAGTTGTAATCCTGACTAACGGAAAACTTAGAATGGATATTATTTGAGTCAAGATTAAAGAAAAAAAAGTTTGTATGAACCGAAGCGATAAGAAATTATTTACGCTCCCGTTTGTAACTAACAGATGATTTCTCAATCATTTTTTTTCTTCTTCAGTGGAATTGGATGGTCGTTTAAACATAAAAGAAAAACAGTTTCAAAACCGCCAATTTGCGTTGGTACTTCCTATTCAATGGGAAACCACAGTTCAACACCAAAAAGAACGCAGAGAGCGAGAGAGAGAAATATATTCAGAAATCTATCAACTTTCTTAAACCATGAAAAACTTTGACTACTTATTTCGTTTTTGTAACACTAATTTCGTGAACTCATCAAACAATTACAATTTTACACGGAAAGCTGAGAAATTGAGATATCATCGATCAAAAAAAATAATTAGGGCATGGAAACACTGACAAAAAAAGATGTATGTACAAGAGCTAGTTGTTCAGAGGAAAAGCTCTCGTCTCGTATTCGATACACTGTAAAAAAATGTAACTAAGAAAAAATAATTATCTCTATATTTTAGTGTTTGATTGTGGTGGTGATTATTACTTTGTAATATGTCGCTGAATATGTTTTGTGGCTTCATCTTTTTAGTCTAGGGGTATCAGGTTTCTAGTTTTTAATTCTCGCTTGGATTGCTTCCACCATCAATACTTAATTTTGTCTAATTCCACTTGCCAAGAGCGGAGATAATAAATCACGATACTGAAACAAAATGTTTGATCGTGTCTCCAGCAAATGACGATAACTATTAGCCCTCCTGGTATAATACGCAGACGGAATTTTATGCCTTATTTCTACGCTTTATTTCTCTTCTTAATATTTACAATAAGATATTAGGTATGAATAATATACGAATGTACAATTATATGACAAAAAATGTTCCAGCTTATACTTGACTGAAAATTTCAGGGACAGAGATTCTTAAAGGACTGATAAAAAAAAACGTGTAGTAAAGAAAAAAGAAAGATGCTATTGATCAGGCTTTGTAGGTTAATGATTCTAATAAATTACTTAATTGTTGCTGAGCACTTAGGTTGAAAAACAATAGGGCTTGACATCGACAGGATACAGATTAGCGGAGGTAACAATCAAATTTAAAATGCGTAACATTTTTTCGCTTGTCAAATAATGCAAGATTCATTCTCCCTGGGTATTTGAGAGAAAAAAAAAATCTTGTACCCTTTAAGTGCATACCCAAAACGAATCAGTTTTCCATCACTTCCGTGGACTTGAAATGTGCGAAGACGCGCACTTAATCAGTTTTATGCGTTAATAAAGTATTAATGAGCGCTTCTTGTAACCTAAGAAAAACGTAAGTTTGACGGAAATTATTACAGAACTCTTGCCGTCTCGGTGACTAGTCTTAACACCTTAATGACGGCACATTACGTCGGTCACATTTCTAGCTAGAGTAGATGTGAAGAGGTTGTATATACAAGTAAATTATCAGGATATATTGTAAGAAAATGTGTATGAAAAGCGTATAAAAAGTAATACTGTAAAATAAATGCTCAACAAGTGTATAATATTCTGCTTCAGAGTGAAATGATAAACTCATAACACTTTTTGTATATACTCCTATTTGTAATACTTTCTAGGCACAACACCATAGGACAATTTCAGAGAATTATTTTTTACAGTGTATTATTACAGGTTGATTGACAAAATAGATTAGTATCTAGCGGCCGTAGCTCAGTTGCTAGAGCGTTGGACTTTGCATTCGGGAGGTCCTCGGTTCCATATCCTATGTTAGGTTCATATTTCATCTTAGCTGACTATCCTGACAGTTTCTTCACTCACACCAGGCTAATGCTGGTATGGTATCTTCACATAGGACCTAGATGACACCGCGCATCCTTTTCCCTAGATGGGCACAGCGGGCAATCGCAGGAGGCCTCCCAAACCCACACGAGCCTAGACCCTCTACCCCTGTTAACGTTAATGCTTCTTAAAAGCACTGTCCTTCTTAATTCCTTAATCTGATTATATTATATTCATTTTTTAAAAAGTATTTTATAATCACAACCCATAAAAAATAATCAGTTCTTTGTCATCAACAACAACCCCTGTTACCTGATGACTGGGAATATATGATTAGAATGTTAGAATGGTGCAAACGTATATTGTTTTGTTCACTTTTCCGATGTAAATACCCTACTAACAGCATTATAGCAGACTTTCCATGCTGTGTTGTTCAGAGCAAATGAATAGTGTTTGGAACTGATTAACCTGACAAAGGACGTCACACAAAATCAATGGAAAAGGTCTTTCGGTCAAATTCTTTTAAACTTTGGATTTCGATAGTTTATAGCTTCCCGAAGAAAAATATTAATGGGCAAAAGTGATGAAATCTGAATTCAGAGAAACTAATCAAGTTTAGGATCACCTAAAGTTAGTGTTCGTTTGCTGGGGGTGTATGCGTAGGATTTTACAGTGGATCAACCCGAAAATTTCATCCCCAGTTATTGATTCCGAATATCATCCCAAACAAGGAAAAAAAAAAAAAAAATCTTACAAGTCGTAGGTGAAAACTTACAACCATCCATTTGCTTTAGGATCCTCCTCCTCAATTTAGATAACAAATCGAACTCTGACTAAAGCAGCTTATCATTAACTAACTAACTCTATGGCTTATGGAACTCGCAAGTTCATCGCCGCAGCAACAAACTTTCGTCATTGGATTCTATCCTGGGAAATATCAAGCCAATTTTCATCACGAACACCTTCTCGAAGATTCTTCTAATATTGTCCTCCCAACGACGTCTCGGTCTTCCCAATGGCTTCTTTCCATCCAGGATAGAATCTTAGTTTTTTCCCCATCCGAGCTACATGGCCTGCCCACCTTAGTCGTCGCGATTTCATTATCGTACAGTCCGTGGAGTTCTTCATTATGCAGTCTCCTCCACTCTCCAGTCATCTCGTCCCGTTTCGGACCATATATCTTTCTCAAAACCTTATTTTCAAACACACGTAATTTATGTTCATCTGTTAGGGTCGTACTCTAACTTTCGCAGCCGTAAAGTATTACCGACAGAATAAACAGTTCTGTAAATTTTTAATTTCAATTTCCTTGATATTAATCGCGATGTTAGAAGTTTTTGGACTGAATAGAAACATGCGTTTCCCGAAACTAAGCGACTTTTTATTTCTTCCGTGACCTCATTTTTACTTGTTACGTATTCTCCCAAGTATTTACATTTGTTTACTTTCTCTATGACCTCATCTCTAATTCTTGTTATCATGATTTTGTAAAATAAGCGTGATCGGCGCGTTTATGTGCATCATTGTGCGATATAGTGAATGTTATAAAATAAAGGGGTATTCCTTATTGTAACAAAGAAAAATAATTATGGTCAATTACATCAGTAACATAATTATTATCTCCATTACGAGCATTAATTACATTTGTCCAAAATCTGCGTTGATGGATAATTTACATATTGTTGGTGTCAAGCATATTCCAAGTACTAGATGACTAATGCAATACGTGTGCACGTACACAAAGTCCTTCCTCTAGCTTTGCAGGCACAATAAATAGACCTATCTAAAATGGGACGCTAATTTTACTCAAACATGAAAAACAGCTTTAGGTGATCCTACATTTGTTTATAGCTTCGTTAGGCTTATGCGGCTGTTTTCTGTGAAACATAATTTACACTTGTTCTGATAATAAACCGAAAGATCTAAAAATATTTAATGTTGATTTCTAAAATAATTATTTTGTGTCACATTAAAATTTTATATACCGTTTTCATGGCTGTCTTTGCAGGTAGGGTCCCGAGTATATTGCTCTGTCCAGGGACACATACTTAATGATATAAAGACGGCCCTGGCCATAGATGTCTGAAGAACAAACAGATTTTAGAAAATTAAAAAAAGAGGTTATTATTACTTTTACATTTGATTGTTTTCCATTTATGATTTAACTATTTTCGCAAACCGTTCACTAACTCAAACAAATCGAGCTATGTACGTGTTGCTATGCAAAATAATGTTTGCTACCTGATAACTGCATTGTACGGGTCACATAATAGCAGTTAATGCGAATTCTATAAAAATGTGCGTCAAGAACGAATAATTTAATGTACAGATTGCATAATATTGAACTGACGACATCTTCACTATGGCTCAATTCGGAATATTGTACGAGAAAGGATACGGCCAGGGCCTAAGTTGGAGGTACCATTCCGGAATTTGTCTGGTCTGAGGAAAAAGCCCTAGAAAAAAAATTACTCGCGATGGCCGGCCACTGGTATCGAACCTAGATCTTCTCGAATACGAAGACCTATCAACTGATCTACGGCCGCTCAGTACTAATCTCTTTTACCAATGAAGATATAATTGAAACTTATTAAAATAATAATAGTAATAATAATGTGTGTAATAATACAGTGTAAAAAGAAAAAAAAAACTTTAATACATCTTACTTTTGTGTACAGGAGGAGGTGTTAAAAACGTACAGAAAGTGTCACGCGTTTACTATTTCGTCCTAAAACAAAATTTTGTACACTTGTTGTAAATTTCTTTGATCTCATTCGATTTATCAGTGTTACCAACATGATATATAATTAATTTATATTCGAAAATGGAACTACGATAGAATATCAGATATTTCTTATACCTTAGTGCTGATAAATGGAACGGAGTGTTGCAAACTATGAACATAATATCAGGTAAAACATTGAAAATTAGCATTTCGGTTTGAGTTTTCAATACTGTATTATCTGCCTCATGTATGGTGTTTACCATCACTAGGTGGATACCATATATTCAATAAACTAACGCAGGGCCGTTTGATGATAAAAAAAAAGCTAGCAACGACATATTTCAAGTTCTAATATCTATCCTATAGAAATTCATTTGTATCAAAACCACTACATATTGCTTTAACACATTATTCATGATTTATTATTATTAATTTTATTGACCACTTTAAGATGTCAACTGCGTCGTCTAAACTGGAACTCCTGTATCTTGAAAACTAAGAAAAAATTCGACCAACAATAGAGAGAACTTTTCTTCTTGTTTTTGTGTCAGGAACTAACCTGCGGAATTTTTTCAGTCGCATTCTGTTAGACCCTGTATTTGAAAATAGTTTTCAATTACCAGCTGCAAAGAGTAAAATACAAAATGCTATTATGAACCACTCTAAAGTTTGATAAACACACTTCTGACATGTGAAATCGATTGAAATGTTATGACCTGAAAGTTCGACTGCATATTTTATTTTTTGACTGAAGAAGTTTGACCAATTTCTATTTTTTCATTGTGACAATGTGGTCATTACTGCACTTCAAATACCTAAATATATACTAAACAGTTGAAGCTGTGATTCCACTAACAACCGCAAACGCATTTTAGCTACGCAAGCATTAATTCTTATAAAATATACTGGCAACACTGATAACTGCACTGCTTAGGTACGGGAAAATTCACATTACTTTTCTATTGTGTTGAATAATATCGTAATGTTCCTCGTATTTCTTTATGGTAGAGACAATTGATTCGCGGGAGTGGATTTTAGCCCTCAACCTTTTATTATAGAAGATAGTAACGTTAACAAAATTACCGTCCCGTAGGAAACCAATGTACAGAATTTAAAATAGAAGGATGGCTTCTATAGACTACTACGGTGGTACTTCTTCTTCTTCGGGTGATTGGTAGGGGATCAGGAATGAAGGATAGCACCAGTTGCGTAACCAACCTGGGTGCCAGGAGTTAATACTAGTTGCGTAGACAACTGAGTATGGGCCTGTTTAGGTACGGATTAAGTACATACCAATTGCGTAGCCAACTGAGTGTGCAGGAAGGTACCACATGCGTAGCCAACTGAGTACCAAGGAGTGTTCTAATTGCGTAGCCGAGAACGGAGGAAGGAGAGGAGCTGACCACCCGGGGAACGAGTGATCCCTCTTGCCATGCGTTGGTCCATTTTATAGGTGATCGTAGGGGTGGTTCTTCTTGCTTCTCCTACATTGATTCCAGCTCCTTCTGTCTTCTGCTATCCGCTCCATCTGGTGCTTATTTGTGGTGTTGACAGTCGTCTGCTCCTGTGTGTGTCACTACATGTTCACATTCTTATACACATGTTTGTCCTATAAACATGCCTGCTTATTTATACAATATCCATGGTGCTTATGTTCAGAAGACACGCGGAATATCTCAATATTTATACTAACTTTGGAGCAACTAAGTCTAACTGAATGGAAGCAATCTGAATAATCTATTATTTTAAAAGAAAATGGGTTTGCAACGCTGAACGACTGCACCAATCAAGACCGTTCTGGCGGCTCTGAGTTACTCTAGGCAAGACCTTTCCAACGACACCTTACGCATCTCTCTACACCTTGTAGTTCCTGAGATTTTAATTTCTGGACACGGACTGACGGACACCATGAGCGGGAACAGAAGGTTCCTTTTGCTACAGCTTTTCTATCAAGGGACCTAAGAGAAGGTAAATATACAAAGCAATATGCAATTTCGAAAACGGCTTAGCTTCTTGTAACTGCTTTAGTCCAGTTACTGCAAAAGCATTCATGTTTGCAAATGTTCATTCTTCATTTAGCTTATGGAATTTAACGTGGCAAAAAAAAAAGTTTTTAATACTTCCACTCCCAAATACACTTGTTCACATACTAAAATACACTTGTTTCGAATACAGTTGTGTTTGGAATGAAAGGATAGCGACACTACTTACAGATGAAGTTTACACTTGATTCCGACATGGTATTTTAAATTTTCAGACTTCTGTTTTCGGCAAGAATGATTTTGTACTCCGCAAAAACTAGTTCTACCACAATTGGACAAAATTTGAAGGCAGCAATATCTGACACATCAAGCCCAAGGTCATCTGCAGATTGTCAATGGCTCGTATTTAGTTTGTCTATGCAGAATTTCGTTTCAGAGGGGGTCCACCAATTTCTCTCAGGGATACAGGTTTAGTATTTGGTATACACGAAATGCACATAATTACGCCTAAATTTATATTTACATAGAAATTGGAATTTCGGCGAGGGCCCGGATGCCCCTGGACCCTCCCCGTGGCTACGCCCCAGTCTCTAATGCTCAATGTAGGTTCTCACATCGTCTATTATTTTGATGTTTGTTTGTAGTGGCTTTGGCTCTGAAATAAGCAAGGTGATTCATATAGGATGTATCTACATGTATATAACATGCATTGTCTAAAAATCGTTGAAATATGCATTTGAATATGCAAAATGCATAACTATCCTAGCCATAACTTCGAGAGCTGATACACAGGAAATGGAATATTGTCAGCAATAGCCTTTGGACTACCACCACAGGAAACGCTTCTAACAAAACGTCCTTCTCTTCCACTTGCATATCAGTTGACGAAACAACACACGACGGTGATTCGGAATAATAATAAGAAGGAAAAGCTGACAATGTATTTTCCCTTTCTTACATTCCATAAGTGCCACTTGTTATTCTTTTGTTTGAATTGATACGTGCCAAACTGAGAAACTAAGTGAAAGGATTGGAAGTCCTCCTGGCAGGCAGGTAAAGGTAGAAGCCAATTAGATTGGGTAACAACAGCTGGCTTCCACGAACACTCAAAATAAAACAGCTACAGTACGTTCATTTTATCTTTATTGCATGACAGCAACACTTTCTTTAGCTATTTAATCACTGTCAAACGGGGGAATTATCTTTCAGTTATATTTATCAGATTGAGGAAACACTGTACTAGAGTGTATCTTAAAAGAAAAATAAATATGTAGATTAATTTTTTTCTCGGGGTGGGTGGGTGAGGGAATCCCTCATAGTGTACTTTTTTATTAACTTAAATTAAATTTCTGCTTCCTCGTTGCATGAAAAGAACCAATTGAAATAAGTTCCTATTTTCGCCACAAGACGGCAGAACGTTAGAAAACAGTAGTCCCCTACCGGTAGTTTTGGAAACTCACTGAACATCTGCAAGCAGATAAATTTGAAATCTTGAGTAAAAAAAAAAAATCTTTTCACCTTAATTTCCCCCCTGCATGATACAGTGCTAGAAAACAAATATCGTTGTTGTTACACTTCCACTTGGTTATAGGGTAAAGTGTCTATGTAAAACAACACTTTTTGGTGCCTGTTCATACGGTTATTTTGTGTGGGGCCTATAGCAATCGACCATACTGAATCATTCAATATTGTCAACTTCTGGCATGAAAGAGGGGATATGAAATTGCCCTACGCATGTCACTAAGCATGGAGGCCTACACTGAAACCACTTTATATCTCAAAGAGAACTTTTTGTTAAGGTAAAGGAAATTGTCTTTCATAAGCCAAAATAAATCTTCGAGATAATCCTCGAATTTCCCTGCAATTAAGGCATTTTCAGTAAATCTTTACTTTCCTGCAAAATTTAGGACTAAATATTGATGCGTCAAGGCAACATACTGAAGAATCTAAGGAAGAACATTTCTTAAATCCAAATTCTTAATTCTTTGCTGGTTTGTATTAGAACAAATTGAACTGACACAGCCTCCGTTTCCAACTCTTCTTGTCCTGCTTTTCCATATTCATCTTTGGTTACTCAATCCTTTTCCTCACATTCGTCAAGATGCTAGACTAGTCTATCCCGCTGGTCGAGTGGTTACTGTCGCTGGCTACTGATCGTGGGGTCCCGGGTTCGATTCCCGGCTCTGCCAAGGATTTTATTTCCAAACCGAGAGGGTCTGGAATGGTGCCCACCTAGCATCGTGGTGCAATTGGGGAGCTGCTGTTAATAAAAGACAATGACGATCACAGTTGAGAGATCTGGTCAACGTGGGAGCAGTAGACCAACTCCTCCCTCTGGGAGAGGCCTCATACGGTAGTGGATTAAATGTGGCTGTGAATTATTATTATTATTATTATTATTATTATTATTATTATTAGCAGTAGTAGTAGTACCGCGTCTGACAGGGAATCGGGTTCAAATTCCGGCCATTACACTGGAGACTTTTCTCGCAGTATTTCCATGCTTGACGCTCTGAGGTGCACTCAGCCTCCTTTCAAATTGAATACCAGGGTGTCCTTTTGATACTACTGGGCACCTTGGAACGGTAAAGGCGGTCGAGCATGGGCCTGACCACTGCACCTCACTTCATACCGTAGGTCGAGAATATGTGGAGCGCTACCTCCACATCCTTCATGCACCGTTCACGGCGCGTGCGTATCGCACAGAGAATAGCTTAACCCTTTTTTTATGATATACAGGGTAAGTCAAAATGATGGACCCGATTTCATAAATTTATTTTGTGAAATATAATGAACATATCTTAACGTGAGCTACGCGCAAGGAAAGGCAAAAGTTCAAAGTTTAGTTGAGTTTAGTTTATGTCCCGCGTGGTTGCATTGCCTACCGCTACGCGGCGCTGGAAGCAGTTAACGAAAATGGCGCTGACTGGAGAGCAGAAATCGTTCTGTGTGCTGGATTACCATGTAAACAACTCTGTGATGAGTGTTCAACGGCATTTCCGTACCAAGTATGGCAGAGACCCACCTACTGGAAAAACCATTCGTACGTGGTATGAAAAATTCAGAGATACGGGCTGCATCTGTAAGCGAAAATCGACTGGCCGTCCTTCAGCTGAGGAAGAGACACTGGAACGTGTTCGCGCCAGTTTTGTGCGGAGTCCACAGAAGTCTACCTACCGGGCAGCGAGGGAACTTGAAATGCCACAGAAAACTGTATGGCGAATTCTGCGGAAACGTTTACAAATGAAATCCTATCGCTTGCAACTGCTACAAGCCTTAAGAGACACTGATTATGCTGCTCGAGCGTCTTTCTGTGCTGATTTTCTCACGTTAATGGAAGAGGATGGGTTCGCCGAAAGGTTACGTTACAGTGATGAAGCGGTGTTTCACCTTTCTGGGAATGTGAATAGACACAACGTAAGGATCTGGGGAACTGATAATCCCCACGCAGTTGTGGAACACCAACGCGATTCACCCAAGGTGAATGTGTTTTGTGCCATTTCCCCTGAAAAGATTTATGGGCCCTTTTTCTTCCTTGAACCTACTGTGACAGGACATGTTTTTCTTGATATGCTGCAACAATGGCTCCTTCCACAGCTCGAAGAGGATAGTGCAGATTTCATTCTTCAATTGGATGGTGCCCCTCCGCATTACCATGGCAGCGTTCGAGATCATCTGAATGAGGCATTGCCACAGCGCTGGATAGGCCGTGCATCTCAGGAGGATCGAGTTCTCATTCGTTGGCCACCTCGTTCCCCCGATCTGACCCCGTGGGATTTCTTTTTGTGGGGTTTCATAAAGGATCGTGTTTACGTACCACCACTTCCAACAACATTGGGTGACCTTCGCGCCCGCATCACAGCAGCCATTGCAGAGATTGACCGTGACACACTACACAAGGTTTCACAGGAGATAGACTATCGGCTCGATGTGTGTCGTGTTACGCGAGGTGCTCACATAGAGCACTTGTGATGTGACTGAAAAAAACTTTGAGAGTTACCCTTCTTACCACATGTATTACATTCAGATATGTTCATTATATTTCACAAAATAAATTTATGAAATCGGGTACATCATTTTGACTTACCCTGTATAAGTGTAGCTACTCCTAAGGCTTAAATAAAACCTTGTTCTAACCTGACCGACATAAAAAGAAAATCTTATATTGTAATGTCATTTTTTTTTGGGGGGGGGGTGGCGACGACGACCATAAGCCATAGTGCTGTTACCGTCCAGAAAATTCATTTTATCTTTTATCTGTAATGGCACTTAGATCACTGAGACCACCGTGGAATACAGCTGAAGAAAGAACTGAAGAAACAAAACTGTAGAAAACTCAGTTAGTATGACCGACTGCTTTGATAGCACCCAGGACTTCATAAATGCGTAGCTATCACTCCACCAACTGAGTTACGGCTGCTCGGTATCTGCATTTCGAATTACTGTGCCATTATATGACAGGAAAGATGTTTGAAGATAACAAAAATTCTAACATTCTATCAAACAGTAGTTGTCCAATTATACATTGGCAAATTATGTGTACTGTGATCATATTTTCTCACAAGCAAACATACTGATGGGGCAGAAAAGAATTATATTTTTCTCTTCCGTCATGATTAGAATGTAAATGTATGTACGCGTGCAAATTTTGGGCACTCGAGAGCTGGGAGATACCGATGATACAAAAATCAAATTCTGTCGGTGGAAAGTGATTAAAAAGTGTGGAAATACCTTCATGTTCTTAATATGCGGAAACAAACTAAAGACAAATACACACAAATGGGTATTAGGAGGAAGGCGCTACCTGCTGTAGGGTATTTTCATCTTGGCAGCCATCAAATTACTAATTAGGTTGTAATTGTTTTGATTAAATTTCTGACTTTTATTTTATTTTTATTTTTTTCCGGACATTTTGACACAGTCCTAAATTCGGGACGTTTGGTATTGCATGTACAGAGACCAAATGAGAAGAGAATACCAGGCAGGGGCTGGCTAATTTTTGAGTTCCAACAACTTCCATGTAAGAGTGAAGAAAATTTAATAAACAGATCACCTCATCAAGTGATTCAGGAATTTTGGTTTTGCCTAATATGGAACAATGACAGTCTGTAGCATGATATATCAATGTAAATTGAAACTTCGCAGTTTTGTTGCCATTATTTTACACATTGAGACTATATAATTTCACAGATACACTAAAAAATAAACGCTAACAACGAGAGAGCTACACCTGCTGCCATCTGTTGTACTTCACAAGAAGTTTCCTGCAACTCCTACAGCAACTGGAGACGAAAGAGCCATCTAACGTTCACATTTGTAACCAAGAAGGAAGCACAGAAACGGTGATTGTTGAATGAATAAAAAATACGAACTGTGAAAAACATTCACAAAAGATCTAACTAAGCGGTTAATCCAAAAAGTTTCAAATCAGGGTACAATAGATTAGGAGAAGTTCATGCACGTTAGTGTGATATGGTTGGTGTGATTTATTCGTGGTTATTTATAAGACAAAGAGAAAGTAAACGTGTCAATATTAGATCTAAGTCTTAATATTAGTGGTGTATTTCTACAGAGAAAAGTGCCCTGGCGCTACTATGTCCTTTATTGCGTAAAGTTCGCTATAAATATACAGATACATATACAAATTTTAAAAAAGTTCCCTGGCGCCGCCAGGGCTGAAACGCACTATTGCTTAACTGAAATATTCACTTGCTTAGTAATTATGTCCCTAGACTATACCTTATTCTATGTTCTTGAGGCTAATATCACAGCACAATCTTGTATTAGTCGACATAAATATCGTCCATCACCTCTGAGAAAACCTACCGAGCACAGCTGAAAAATGTCCTGACATTTTTTACAGTTTTTTTAAAAAGACAAATTACAATTGTGTTATTAAACTACGTATAGCATGTTACTGGGTGTTATATATAGTTTTGGTTGTTAGCTTTATTCTGTTTACTTTGAACCAGTGTTCCCGCCAGGCACCCTCTGTGGGATGTCAGTATCACCCAGGGCCTAAAATTCAACGAAATCACAGCTCCACACTGGTAAAAATTTTATATAGTATAGAAAAACTAGTTTAGTCAGCATTTGTTTCGACATATAATCAGTGTTCTGTCCAGTACAACATGTTTACTTGCGACCAAAAAAATATTATTATTATTATTATGTAGGAAAATTTTGGCATTCAGAGCAAACAAAATTAAAGGCACATTAGGATACATATTTAATTGTATTGTATTAAACCATAAAATACGGGAAACAAACCGGATATTTTTCCCATGAAACTTACGAACGGATAATATTTCCTGGGTTATGATTGGTTGTTGAGAGTCTACAGTGCTTCGGCTAAATTTTTGGCGGTTATTGATGTATGTTATCTCTGGTAGTACATATTATAACGGATTCAAAGGATCGTGTAATTTTTATCTACGAAACAACACATTTCATTATATCGGAAAAGTGTAATGTCCTATTGAAACAACAGATAAACGTGCAGTTAGTTGCATATTTTAAAACTATATGAATGCAACCGAAAACGTTTGAAAACTAAATATAGTGAAAAAGTTCCTTCACCTCAAAATTGGCAATGGTTTTCCCTGCCATCTAGGAGACACCTATACGTATTAAGTCTGGCTTAATATCATATACTGGCAGTTATATGGAATTGAGTAACCCATTGCATAATGAATGTATTGAATCAGTAAGACTTAGTTTGACACACTAAACGCGTTTAAATGCATAATCCGAGAAAAGTAAGGTACTCACATTAATACCACTCCACACTTTAAGAATTATAGATCCACACTCCTTTCCTACAGTTCCACAAAGTGTGGAGTACTCCACTCAATTTTAGGCCCTGGTATCACCCCCAAAACCTTGACAGCATCCCCAAAATGTCTAATTTTTTTTTTACGGTGAAAAATCGATAGAAACAGTGCCAAACGTCACTTACACCCTGGTGTTTTCATACTTCAAAAACTTTATAATGGACATTTCCGTTTTCCCCGTCCTTATATATTTTACAATTTGTTTGTGTACATCGGATTAAATAACATATGATGTTTTTGAAATTTCAGCGCTACGGTTTTCCGTTACGTAGAAATATAGCATGAAATACTGAGAATTTAATCTCCTACGTCATACAACGAAAATCATCCTCTGATTGGTTTGACGTAATCAGTCCGTACTATTTCCGAAGCTATATGCTCCTCCCTATGTTACGTTCCTTATTCAGAAGTTTGAAGACGAAAAAACAAGAAAGAGATAGAACATTCACATCATCACTTAACGAATAATTAATGTACAAATCTGCAAAACACACTTCAATAAGTTAAAACACCAAAACATGTTTTTAATAACAGAAATTGCTCGAAATATAGACAGGGAGCAGTCTTAACTTGCAATGCTCTTCTTATCGTTAGTTCGTGCAACTGTTGACGTCTTGTCAATTTAGCTCAGTTGATTAGCGCATACAACTATTAATTTTTTATACTTTCACCTAAGACTGTTCGAATCCTATCAATGGCCGTGTTTTATTTTACTTCACGAAACCAAGAGTAACTTCAATGTGAAAGTTTCAATTTATATTTTTGTTTCTTACATGCTTTTATTATTATTTTATACAATGACATATTAAAACTATTCAATATATCCACGGCCTACAAGTACGTTAAATTGTTAACAGATGGCAGTAACGAGCACTATTAATTCATGTGCTTTTAAGTTCTTGAAAAAATAATTCACTAGCATTCATTAAAAAAGTATAGATTGTCGGATGTAAAACCCCACATTTTTTTGCAGAAAAAAAGGGTAATTCTTTTTAAATACAAGAGTTCTAAAGAGCATTATTAGAAGATATCTTATGATTTAATCATGAAAATGAAAAAAAGAGCTGATATAAATTAGTGTTGAAGCTACCAAACTATATCAATATCTTAAATAGTATTAAAAGTAAAAATCAATTTTAAATGAATAAAACGAACTAAATGACGTGTTAAGGCATACAGAAACGCTATTCACCACTTATACTATTTCTTTTGATCCATTTTTGCGATCTCTTTTTAACAATACTAACAAATCAAATACCATTTGTATGTCAATGACAAGCAGTCGGAAGACTGATTACGTCATAACATGGCGGCACCCGATTAAGCCCAATGCTGAGACTCTTTTGAAGCAAGTCTTTATAACTCTTGATAGATTCATCACAGAAAGAAAAGAAAATGTTTTCCGTAGTCTGCTTTAATAGAAGAAGTTTTTAATGCAATAAAAAAATACTACCGGAAATGTCCATTATCGCTCCTTCACCAACAATGTGGCAGCTCGAGATATCGACGCCGGCCGGGTGGCCGTGCGGTCTGAGGAGGTAGGCCAACGGCTCGAAGGTCCCGGCAGGGGCATGGGTGTGGATTTTAATAGCTAAGGGGTAAATTGTGACGGGCCGAAGTCCAAAGTTACTAGACTGGCCCATATAAAAATAAAGTTTACTAAAAGTTTTTCGAGATGTCGACCGATCGAGCTGAATTTTTTTGCACGTAATATTAAAGCCATTTGGATAAAAATTCACCCCATCCACATAGGGAATTTAATAAAAAATGTTTCGATCCACCCTAATGAACATCTTCCTGAATTAAATCCTGGCTCATATGAATCCATCCCTTGCCTACTCACCACATACGAAGGCTGATGCTTCCGTCACTACCTTAATTCAGCGCTCTACTGATTTAGTGTGACAAGGTTAAGACGCAGCCACAAGGCAAACTTGCTGGTTGCAAAAGTCTTGATTTGGGGGTCCGCCATTTTGGATCCAAGATGGCGTCTTTGGATATATTTCGTAATATTTTCTTAACCAACTAATGATGATATACCTTTGTACCAAATTTGCTGTTTCTAGCTCCAGTGGTTTAAGCTGTGTATTCGATACAACAATGGGTTTGGCGGCCCTTATGGATCTAAGATGGCGACTTTTTCAAAATGTCTGGTTTTTCCTTTTACCTACTCTTGATCATACGCTTTCATACCAAATTTGGTGTTTCTAGCTCCAGTAGTTTGGTTTAGGAATATTGATGATCAGTCAGTGAGTGACCATGGGGTTATATATGTATATATTGAATGGATGGATTGGGGGAGGGAATTTTTATATTGTCAGGAAGCTGGGCAATGCTCCCCATGCCCTCCGTAACTACGCTCATGTTGGCAATCCTACGACTACGGCAAATCCACTTGTACTAGCCATGTCCAGAATCAGACTCTTTCCTACACAATTTAGTTACATCCCTAACAAAGAAGCTTCCAGAACGTTGGCCCTGCAATGAGCATAGAAATCCTATTTGGAAACTGCTTTGGCCCTGCCATCTATTGAGGATTCCACAATTTATCGCACCTGTTTCAGACTTTAAAATTCACTTTAGTTTCTAATAGAAACATGGCATATACATGTTGTTACTGGATTTTGGCGAACATTTCATCATGGCATGGCATAGTCACGTGTATGCCACTGGTGGTGAAGAGATTAAATTGCTTTTAACGGTACGGAACAAACGTGACTATATGAAGATTTGGAGGCGATAATTACATGACAGCGAATCACCAATTCAAAATATTGGTTTTATGAATACAAAAGCTTATTAACGGTACAGGCTATACGAAAAAATAAATATAAATTATAAAACTTATATAAAATTCAAGTACAGGGACTAAGAAAAGTGATGACTCAAATGCTGGGGAGCCGCAGTGGTTCAGTGGCAGAGCGCTCACCACTAACGCATGGAGTCGTCGGTTCAATCAATCCGGCCGATGTGGTTGACAAACGTTGTTCGTGGGAGTTCTCCCGTGTCCTCCCACTTTCTTCATTCCACAAATTCATCTCATCATTCATACGATCTAAAGGTCTTAAAATTCAAATTCAAAATTGCTGAATTCCCTGGAATTTTTTGGTGCAGCTGCGATGGAGCCGTATTTGGACTAAATTGAAATATTAAACAATTAAATTCATTTAACAGGGATTCTGCTAAACTCCACCAATAGGGGTTTGTCACTGAACCAAGTTCTCGAACACACACACACTCCCAACTATCCTCTAAAAATTTTATGTTGAAAAGTCCATAGAAAACCTACACAGCTCTATTTAAATCTGTTAAACCTCTTTTAAACCCCCAAACTGAAATTCCTGGCAGAACCCTAGTCAAACAAATTTGCGTAAGTCCTTCCCACTAAAATATTTTGCAAATTCCATGTACTAATCACAAATCTTCAAGCAAATTGAAAGCAGATTTATGGTTGACTGAATTTACCTAATCTTCACACCTGTCGATGCGTGATTCGCCTTTAAATGAATATCATAATTATACTGTAGTGCTTACTACTAACTGGCGTATTCTTCACAGAAAGTTTAACCTTCTTCACTCCTCCAATTTCGTCTCTTGTTTTATTTAGCTTACAATTTATTCCTCTTCCTGTTTTCCCTTCAGCAGCTTTCAAATCCATAATTTAATTCTTAATTTATCTTTCACATAACATGTCGATTCCCTTTTCATTTAAATGCGTTGCACCTTTACGTGTAACCAGGATTAATAACCGTCAAGCGATAGATGGAGCACAGTTTAATAAAAGCAGTTCGCCATGTTTTTTAGGATCAATAGACGAAATTAGGAGTGTGAGGGACCTGAGGGTAGTATTTAAAAAGTTCACTAAAATTTGGTGACCAACGAGGCCACCAGAAAAATTTTGTGGGGGCCATTTTTAATCACTGGTGGCCTCATAATAGATTACTTCCATTTACTTTAAATATAAATTAGATGCATTTTACATAATAATGCATCATCCCACTGAAATCAGACAAGAACTAGGATGATTACCATACAAATAAAAAAAGAAAGTGAAACGGTCCTCCCTCCTATACTTTTCTTATCTTCCAAGAATGGTTTTCAAACCAGAAAGTTAAAATTAGAATAATTTAGACTAAAAAACTTGTGGCCAAAATTGACCACTAGGTACGACTGACTCTAGGTGGCCAAATCTAATAATTGGTGGCTCTGGCGCACCAATTTTGCTTTCTTTTTAAACACCGCCTGCGGGTACCCAAAATTTCGGGAAGAGAATCGGGGGGAAAATCCCATCCCGGTTTCGTCTTTGTAAAAGTTCACTTCTGACTTTCATGAATTACCGCCATGGCTCAGGCGGTAGCGTGTCTGTCTACGAACCGGGCGACCCGGGTTCAAATCCTGGTCAGGACACTGGAGACTTTTCTCGCAGTGTTCCCATGCCTGGCGCTCTGAAGTGCACTCAGCCTCCTATCAAATTTAGTACCAGAGTGTCCTTGGTATTCCTGGGCACCTTGGGAAGGTAAAGACGGTCGAGTGTTGGACTGACACTCCACCTCACTTCGTACCGTAGGTCGAGAATATGTGGATCGCTACCTCAACATCCCACATGCGCTGTATACGGCGCGTGCTTATCGCACAGGGGATAGCTTTACCTTTTTCACCTTTTACTGAGACCTCTGAAAGTTTCAAGGGTCGGGAATTCCCGAAATTTCGGAAAGCTTGAAGAGTCGAGAATTCTCTAACCTTAGGAAGCTTCTAAAGCTGGGAAATTCCCGAAACCTTGCGATGTTTTGAGAGTCGGGAATTCCCGAAACCTTGCGAAGCTTCGAGGTTCGAGAATTCCCGAAA
>JAGDQP010003424.1:56148-67589 GCA_022664845.1 Lepisma saccharinum
GGGAGGTTCCCAAAACCTTGCAAAGCTTCCAGAGTCGGGAGGTTCCCGAAACCTTGCAAAGCTTCCAGAGTCGGGAGGTTCCCGAAACCTTGCGAAGCTTCGAGAGTCGGGAATTCCCAAACCATCAGTCAGCTTCGACAGTCGGGAAATCTCGAAACCTAGGGCAGTTTCGAGAGTTGGGATATTTCCGAAACCTCAGGCAGCCTCGACTATCGAAAATTCATGAGACGTTGCGAGTTGCAACGCCTAGAATATCGGGAATTCCCAAAAGCAGAAAGTCTCCAGAATCTGGAATGTGACAATTTCACGTCTCAAAAATTTCTCTATTTTCAGAAAATTTTCTCTCTCCGCCCAGATTTAGTCAGGAAAAAAAAAAATCTTCCAGCACACCATTAGACGAAAGAGGTAAACACTAAAGACATAAATAAATGGAAGCGAATTAGGGTAGGGAATGGAGGAACGAAATACAACCTGACCCTAACATGTGTTCATATAAAGTCCAGGTAGTTCTTCTACATGGTTTTCTATTTCTTTCTTTCGCTGACAAAAACAGTCGTCTCTTTCCTCAATGATTAGTTTTATGACTTCTGTCGGTAACTAACGGTGCATACAAAGTTTTAATTTGATACAAGAGTGAGAGTTACCGTGCCCAGACACAGAAGAAAAAATGAAGAAGCAGTTTATTTTTTCTTTAGTTTCCATGGAAAATAACGGAGCGTAGGAATGCCTTCAGACATATTTGACCCCAGCAAACGTGACTAGCACTATGATTGAAGAAAAAAAAAAACATATCCACCACGAAACAGACAAATAAAAGATAAAAAAAAAATATGAAACAATCAAGACACAACAAAAGAAAATAGCCAGAAGATTTCTTTTCTGGATGTACCTTTTCAAGGTCTTTCCTATCCATAGTTGCCAACTGCGAGTGCAGATTACTTTTAATCTCTCCAACCAACCTCCGTGCTCCAGTCCTCGCGCGAGGCACGCACGTGGGTTTAACACCTACAACCGTCCAAGCGGACTGAGGTTTTCAAAGGTTTTCCTCAGTTTAATCAGTCTAATGAATGGATGATATTTAAACGAATGTCCTTGCCGCCCTTCTGCATCCTTACTGCTGGAAGAGAGATCGTTGAGGGGCATCACCTTTCAGATATCAAACGGACTTACGCCTCTGCTGTGTGTTCAGCTCACGCTCACAGTAACTACATTTTTTAATTTAAACTAACAAGTAACACTATTTCAAGTGGACACTCAGTTCTAGAAGAGATATACATATTTAAAATCAGCATAAGAAACTGAGTTTATGTGGAAAGTATTAGATGCCATTGGCCAGTGGTTGAAGAGAAATTGATATAAATAGTTCGATTCTTGTCTGTGAAGAGTGATATAAAAGTGTTGAAATACCATAATGCTTTTAAATTGCTGACAGAAATGGAAATCAAATACATAGTAATGGGTACTGGGTATGCTACTATGGCTACCTTGTGGAGGGTATATTCTTCATGGCCGCCATGAAGTCCGCCATGTTGAATCTCGATTGATTTTCTTACATGGGAAAGGGGTCGTGTAGTATATAATTCTGGGCTAGAATTTTACAAGAAATAGACGTTTCTAAGGTCAGTTTTTCTGTAAATTTAACAATATGAGAGATAAGAGTATGTGACGTTAGCTTGGGATAATGATACAATAGCCTGCAAACACCTATTTTGCCTTGACATAACGACGGAAATGAAACCCAAACGTACAAATCCATATCGATAGGGCATTATACTCAGGAACAATTTGTATGCATTTTGTTTCATTTCCGTCGTTATTTCGAGAAGAAATGGGTGTTTGTAGGCTATTATTGTATTGTTACTCCATGCTAGTGTCACATACTCTTTTCTCTCACAATAATATATTTACGGCAAAACTGACTTCAGAAACGTATTTCTCGTAAAATTCTAGCCCAGAATGACATATTACACGACCCCATTACCCTTTAAGAAAATCAATCGAGATTCAAAATGGCGGACTTTAAGATGGTGTTCATGAAGAATATACCCTCCACAAGGAAGCGCCTTCCACCCAGTATCCATTACTGTGTATTTGCTTTCCATTTCTTTCAGAAATTTAAAAGAATATTGCTATGTCAACACTTTTATATCACTCTCCACAGAGAAGAATCTGACGATTGTATTAGCAATTTCTTTTTAACCACTGGCAACTAATATTTTACACACAAACAGTTTTTTATGCTGATTTTAAATATGTATATATCTTCTAGATCTGCGTGTCCACTTGAAATAGTGATACTTGTAAGTTAAAACTATAAATCAATGCGAAAATGGCAAAATGATAATAACAATACTAATACTACTACTACTAATAATGTCGTGCTATTTTTTTTTATCGTAACTCCATTAGCGTTCGTGTGGTTGTGGCTCAGACACTTCTAGATGTTAAAATATTCATAAAGAGACTCCATTTTATCCAAATGAAATGTAAGCTAAACTTGATGCCTCTACAAAGATCATCTTGTTATGGATGAATGAGGTGGAAAACAAAACCTTGTGATCTCTATTGTGATATAATAATTGTTGAGCGTGAGGTCCGGGATTAAATCTTGTTCACGTTCATTGTATTCACATCCACAGAATAAAAAGCTAATTAAAAAAGGATTTAAAAAAAAGACGCTTTTTTAAGATGGACTAAAAAGTAAAAAAAATAATTAATTGAATTAATCTTATGAATCGGAAAATACAAGCGTGAGTGCTCTAAGATATTATGATTTTATGATAACTGATAAGGTAAGCAAGAGCACCGACGCTTTTATTTTACGATTCATAAGAATTATTCAATTTATTATTTTTTTTACTCTTTAGTCCATCTTAAAAAGGAGTGTTTTTTTTAAAATCCTTTTTAATTAATTTTTTATGTATAACAGATGAATATTAAACTCCCTGCGAGATAGGCAACCCAAATTTCACAAAATAGTTGCGGCGTTGCGTGCACTTAAGGGTAATTTCGAATTATTTTAATTACTTTTTTAGAGTGAACTGGATTATTTTGTCGTATATCTAATGACTGAATATTGTATTGTCATCGGAAGCAAGCAAGTTTACAACATTTCAAAGAAATCGGATGATGGGAAATGAGTTTAAAATCGATTGCAAAATTTGTACCGCAACAGACAGACACAAGAAAGCGAGTTAATCAACTGAATTTCTGTAACGATGGTGAGAGCAAGCAGCCGAATGTAGTCATTATAATGATCCTGTCAGCTTGGATCAAAGAAAAGTTTACAAATTGCCAAACTAGTATTTAAAATGTATCTATGAATTTGAATATATATATTTATATATAAGTACTGCTCAATATCCAAATATCAAATAAATGAGGAAGGAACGTACTTTTTCAATTGGGTAGGTTGTTAACACTGTTCGCAGGCCATATGACAGATTGACCGAGGACGGCAGGTTTGGGGAAAAACAATAGACAGGATGATGGGTGAGTGATACTCATCCCTTTACACCCTTCGGCTAATATTTTCTTTTGTTCTTAGTTTTTCTTTATGTAAAAAAAGAGAATGAGAGAGAGAGCGAGAGAAAGGACAGTAGGAGCTTCAGATTGGAAATTACTACCACGGGGATTTTATAGATTGTAGGAAAGTCTTTTAAAGTGCAAATAATAAATTCCCAGGATTTTTATGAAAATATGTATATTGTGTGTAGAATGTATGGACATGGAGAAAAAATAGTCCAAAAGGAATTTTTAGGAATTCTTTTCATCGCCAATGCACACAAACCATGATAAACGGGGGCATAATCTAATTTATTGAAAATGGCCGCTGCGAAATTTGTGTAAGTTGCACACTGACGACACTGAACCCATATATATGACAAGACCAGCATGTATGGAACTAATCTTAATTACAGTAGGGGAGGTAGGAGTAATTAGGATCAGGGGTAACTGGGATTAGGGGCACTACCAAGGTCAATCTGTAACAGATAAAATTAAAATGACCATGTTAATATGAAGTTTGACCAATATTCTACATATGTGTTTTCTTTTCGAGTGAAAATGCATGTTCCTGTAGAAGTAATCACTGTTTTCCCAGAGCACACAAAAATTGTCGTCCGTCAAAGTGAGAGTGTTTTAGTTAAGAAAAGGTCCTGTGGAAAAAAAATGTAGGAATATTCAAATGTAGCTATGGCGTTAACTTGAGAAAAGGGTTGTTTTTAAGAAGAAATTGTTACGTTTTGAAACAGATGAAGCATAATGTTAATAACGTAATGTTTCTAATTACCCCAGAAATGGCATTTGCGGGGTAAATGGGAGATCACATAATTTTGGGGGTAAGGGTAAAGGGGTTCGCATACTTTATTGTCTATTGATATTAAATTATGGTGTAGAATGCATTGTTTAATCTTTCAATTTTCAGATCCTGTGAAATGTCCTTTGTTTGGTTAACTTTACTACACGTTTTGTGTTAGCAAAACATATATTTTACAAGTTTCTTGTGCATTTATCCTAAATTTTTGTTTTGTTTTTGGGTAGAAGTGAAAATTCAACACTTTCAATGTAGCCTAAATAACATTTTTCTCGTTTACAACATATCGGCTTTGACATCCTCGTTGTTTGCATTTCTTGCTATTTAGCAAAAATTGATATTTAAAAAAAAAAAAAAAGAAACTTTAAATATCAGTTCTTTAGGACTATAACAAGACTATTAACTTCCAATGGAAAAAAATGTATTTGATTTTGTCTTGTAGGCAGTGTAAAATATATGAATATAGAAAAATCACTTAAAAAAACATATCTTTTCAATACTGTATCTCTGCTAATAGTTGTTGTAAAACCAAATATATCTTGTTGTAAAGCGCACACAGAGTTCTTTTAATCCCTTTTACTCACGACTGTTTACCACTGGATGCATAAGAGAAAATACCAATGATCCCAATTACCCCATTTCATGGGTAATTGGGATGAAAGAGGTAATTTTTGAAAAAAGACACTTATACCAGGTAACATGGAACATTGAAAATAATTATTTACATATTTCAAGAGACAACTACCTACTGAATAAACTGATATATAAGATTAGTATGTAGTCCACTTTATTTTCTGGCAATTAATTGTCCAAGTTGCAATTATCAAAAAGTAATCCTAATTACCCGTACCTCTCCTATATCAAATATCGAATCCTTACTGCAATATCGTGCAACTTTGGCGAAAATTTACAGCAAGGACTATTTTTATGAACCGCAGTGCACAAGGTAAATTCTGAGCCAGGCTTAGAAAAATTATCCACACTATTATTATTATATTTGCTATTAACATCCTAAACGAGTTGTGCACTGGTCCCAGTTATGTTGAAGTAGGCTCTGAACCACTGTAGTCAATGATCTCTTTATGCTTGAATCCGGGACCATTTTAACCAAAGGGGAGCATGCTAACACCTTCGAAGAATTAAATTTAGAATCTATTCTAATTCCTCTATGGCTAACATTGAGTCATTTGAGATTGTTGAAACAAAATGTAACCTGTAGAATTTTCTTCCCGACACCCATAAATGGAAACAGGAGTGTCGTCAGCCACAAACTGTACGGGAGGGGTAGGGCCCGACAAAATTTAGAGGGGGCATCAGTCACGGTATCAATTTTTACGTGGGCCAGGAA
Source organism: Lepisma saccharinum (assembly GCA_022664845.1). Classification (NCBI taxonomy): domain Eukaryota; kingdom Metazoa; phylum Arthropoda; class Insecta; order Zygentoma; family Lepismatidae; genus Lepisma; species Lepisma saccharinum. Next base: position 61,812 of record JAGDQP010003424.1, read on the forward strand.
AAAATTGGGGCGGGCTACGGGACTGAATGGGAGGGTTTCAAATGACATCAAATTTAGATTGCATGACTACATCTTGGGCAGCGCTGGACTAAGCAATTTTGGGGTTCTTGGCTATTTACTCCCGCCGTGGGCTAGAGACTCTATTAGGGCCCCTGTTACCTATCCCATGTAAGTGTAACTTATTTACCTTAGGCGGGGCCTCTGAATGAGTGGAGCAGTGGGTTGGGCACCTTTAGACTTCCCTTAATTTGGCTGTGATCTTGGGTAAAAATGACAAATTAATCCATTTTAGAATAGTTCTAAAAACTTAAGTTGTTGAAATTAGGAACGGCCAGTGTTGGATTTAGAAAAACAATAAATAAATATGCAAAGATTTCTATTGCACAACTAGTAAGATAGATAGTGGGGATTTTCTTGGTGGAAAATAAAAATTGACGAAGTATAATTCTTTTCCTCAGCAGTGGGAAAATATATTTTTACAATTTGTTCCTTCAAACATTTCTAGTAAATTTATGTTTAGAAAACCCTTTCTTCTTTTTAATTAAAAAAAAAATCAATGATCTCTTTCAGTTTTGCGGAATACTAACCGGGAATTTTCAGAAAATATTATTTTCCTGTATGTTTACCCTTTCTTAGACACAGCAAGGTGTATCCAAACTCCTTGTAAGTTAGAAATAAACGGCATCGGTGTGTACTTCTTCTGTTTCATCGTGAAGTACAGGGTGTGCAAAAAAGTGTAATCCGCGATCAACCTTCGCTAGAGATGCCGCCACATGTGTGGCAAGGCTACTAATGCCATCTATCGACACGTACGATACCGTATGCAACACCATAACGTAAAACTTCTCTTTCAATATGAATTTCTCACTGTACAGTGACAATTTGAACACAACAGAATTAGGGTGACGTATGTGAGACAAAGTTGTATGAGTCTCATTAATAAATTCCTCATAGTGGGTCTACTTGATTCGTGAATTTGAATCTGCACTTGAATCCGTGTACATCTAGATATCTACGACCAAGATCATATCTGTCAATCGATCTAGATTTGGTGAAAGCAGATATCAGAGATCTATGGATTCGAATATTCAACATCTGGAATCCGATTGGACGTCGCCAGTTGAATTAGAACGGGTTATGGAAAAGAAGGAAAATTTTAGTCGATATTAGTTAAAACTGGAAGTGGATAGCTGAGATTAATTGTCTACTCCGCTCCCTGGCTTCAAGTATTCAATTAAATTTTAATGGCATCGATCAGTCCAGTATTATTTTAGAAAAGATCAATGGGTTAGAAAGTCAAGTAAGATTTCTTTCATTGTACATACAAACACTTAACATCAAGTTTATAACTAAAAAAAATGCTTTGCATTTCACATGCTGTTCTATTTTCACTCACTCGTGCTCGAGAAGGACGTAGGACTTATATATTTTTTTTAATTTCAGCTATGTAAAATAATTCACTCCCTATGCTGACGTCACTTCCGCGAATATTTACTGTACCGAGACAGATGTATATCCGCGGCGTATAAGGATTGTCGCGCTCTTCAGACGGTCTTCACTACATGTGGCAACATTGCATTATTTTCACTAGCGGCACCCAACGGACAAATTTGACCCAAAAGGGGGTTGCGTGTCGCCTTAACAAGCATGTATTCTTTAAACAGAAAAATCTAACGAAAATGAAGAGGACCTACCAGTTTCAGAGTCAATAAATTAAAAACGACCTAACAAATTAAGGTCCCTCAAGTCAAATCTCAAGTCAACTTCTCTCTATTTGCTTTGGTTGAGACGCTAACTTGCGTTACCTGAAGAACAAGGTAAAATTAAGAGAACACCCCAAAAATCTTTGGGGACTGCCAAAATAATGGGAGAGTAAGCTTCCGAAATTTTTGTTCAATCCCTAATCTTGAAGGGTAATCTATATATAATATGGATATATTCTAAGCAGTTTACCAGTACCAATTTTTATGATGAGAATTAACAAAAAAGTTCTAGAGTGATTACAGGTTCCTGAAAAGTTTTCAAATGTGGCGTTGAATGGAGAAGATGAACTCGATGGATGAGGTACGGAAGGAAAAAGTATTGAAGGCGATAGAGATGAAGAGCTTCATGAAAGTAGTAACAGAAAAGAAAGGAAGATAAGTGGGACTGGGTCACATCCTAAGAAAGGACTGTTCACAAAGAAGAGTTAAAGAGGATAATATTGAAGGAAGGAGACGAGCAGGAAGGTGGTGGTCGTGGAGGAAGATCGGGCGAGGAAGCTGATCAACAACATCGGGAGTTTAATAGCAAAAAATCCATGGAGCTTGCTGAAGGGCAGATCCATCAAGCAAGCTGAAGAATATTTGGAGAGACTAAATTCCCTCGACTAGTATTCAACCCATAGATTCTCATTTCGATCACGATGCATCGTGGTACTCGTTATTAAAAACTACTCATTGATCGAAAGTGGATGGCTGCTCACCAACCCAGATTTGCAGCGTGGTGAGTCAAAATGTCTGCACCCGCTTTTTTTTACCAGATGATGGAAATACAGCTAAAGAAAAAAAAAAGCCTCAGAGTCCTTTATTGCCTGGAGAACTGAATGTAGCTGGTAATGGCAGAAGTCGGAGACTAAAACTGCCCGGGTTTGGACGGTATAGAGACATTTAGAGCAACAAAACAAACTGGAGAGGTACTATGTGGCGATCTTAGAGGAATCACATAAACATCAGCACTAGATCTGTAATTCCTGATGGCGATATCTGGACACTTCTATTCTCTAAGTACCGCGATGATTGTCCAGAAGGAACAGAGAAGCAAAATAGGTTGAAAAACACGAATGCAACCCCATTCTGAATAGTAAGTAAATAAAGTGATTTGAGTAAATATACTCTAAGACTCTCATCTGATTCTTAGTAAACGAAAAGCATGTTGTGATTTACTTTATGTTGTGGTGGCCTGGAATCTAAACCACCGCAGATCAACTAGATATTCCAATACTGCACTCAATACTAACAGCAGACAAAGATGCATTCAGATGCATAATAAGTGCATCTGCACAATGGTACACTACAAAATTAGTGTATACAAATGATAAAACTGTAGAAGTACAAAATTAAACTTTGTGTCTCTGAACTTAGAAGTGGTTTTTCAACGCTGATGAGAGCAGCTTCATTATTCACAGTAATGACAATCTGAAGTGAAGATTACCATCAATCATAATTACGTTCTTCTCAAAAACTAGAATGACAGTAGATATTAATGGAAAGGAGAGGAAAAAGTATTCCAAGAAGAAAAAATAAACAATAATAAAGAAGAAGAAAAGAGAGAGAGAATAAGTACTTTGTCACCCTTATTGACTGTACAAACTCAGAAGACATGCTCGAATTCATAGTGGGGCCACTGTCCTCTTCTTATAGTGGAAAACCACAATCTTTCTGTCTCTCTGCTATCACTACATGCAAAAAAAAAAAAAAAGTATTGTTGAAAGCAGCATTTCCTCACGTTTCTTTGGTGGCCAATCAAAAAGTCGTCAAAAACGTATGGAAGCCGAGATAAGAACGGAAAGCAATGACAAAAAACTGCGAAAAAAAAAGACAGGAGTAATGTAATGGTCATCTTGGCACGTGATTTTCCTTTCAGCCAAGTGGTAACCAAAGTATTTGGAAGAGGATTTTTGGATGGATCGTTAACGTCTGAAGAGGTATATTAACCTACGAATCCATGTGTGACGTGACAGGATTTTTCTATATAAATGTGCATTATACTGTATATTAAGAGTTTCAAGCACCTGTGTGCCACGGTGAAGTTCGTTGTTTCTGTCAAGAACTAGTTTGTAAATTTCTTTTGCCTTCTCTTCATTGAATACATCATTGCGGCGACGTAGATTACAAGCTAACATTTTATTACTTTCAATGGGAGAAGAAAGTAAGGAGCTAGTTGTGGGTCTAATTCAAGATATAATTTCAGCATTCGCCTGGTGTGACTGAGGCGGTAAATCAGACAAAACTAGCCGTAAGACATCCAATCTCGGTAGGAACTCGGGTTCTAACCCCACGGACGAAAATCCTGACAGGTTTTCCAGGGTTTCTCTGTTTCACGAGGCGAATGTCGGACCGGGATGGTACCTTAAGCAAGGTCTTAAAATCGAGAACAAAATTCTTGCTGCATTAACAACCATACGATGTTCCTTGTTTGATAAATATTTAATGTACCATGATTAATATTTAATTACGGTATTTTATGTTTATATGAACAGATAATTAAAAAAAAAAAGCAGAATTACAACAAATTAATAGTAAAAAGAAAAAAAGTGAATGGAAAATATTGTATACTTACATTGCATTCAGGACTTAATTAATGGTGAACTCTACAATAACTAAGACTGCAAAACAACTACTTACCTGTGAAGAGAAAAAAATAATTATTAGCTAACAGTAATACTTAAAAATAAAAGTTTTAAACAGTTTTGTCTTAATTACGTGAAATATATTAACAGAACATGCATCATTTAAATATGTGAGAGAGACTGAAAATATAAGTCACCCTCATTCGATGTTCAGATCTCAATGGTTTCAGTATGCTCCTAAAATATTAATTTGTTCTAAGCATTGAACAGAACTAATTTCTGACAAAAGTCAAAAAATAAAAATATTAGTATTACAATTCGGGTTTACTTTCCTTTTCCATGTTACTGACAGTTTATCCCCCTTCCTTCCTTCATAGAATGAGAAAATATAAAGAATTTTCATGAAGAAGAAACTAACACCAGGTACCAGTTTTGTAATGAATGAATGAATTAATTAATTACTCTATGGCTTACGTAACTCGCAAGTTCATCGAAACAGTAACAAATGCTCTCCATAGGATTCTATCCGGAGCTAGATCAAACCAGTTTTCATCACAAACACCTACTTCTCGAAGATCCCTTCTAATATTATCCTCTCAACGTCTTCTCGGTCTTCTTAACGGTCTCTTTCCCTCCTGTTTACCAACCACAATGGAATATAATCTTCGTTTTCCGCATCCGAGGTACATGGCCTGCCCACCTTAGTCATCGTGAATTCATTATTCTTACAACATCGGTGAGTCGTAAAGTTCTATAATTATGCAGTCTCCTCCATTCCCCAGTCATGTCCAGTTTGTGTCCGTATATATTTTTCAAGACCAGATTTTCGCCTTGAGACAAATCTTAGAGAAGACATGGGACTGTTCACCAGTTATTCATTGATTTTAATTTGGTACAATCATATGTTATTTATACCAGGCTATACAAAGGGGTAGACTCGTTATGGAAAGGTTACCAGCATAGATTTGGGATTATTAGAAACGAACGCGGAAATCTTCAAGCGGATCCGACTAAAATTATCGATGTATGGAAAAATTATTTTGGCAAACTTCTTTAAGTACGCAATGGAGAAAACACAGAGGAATCTAAACAGCAGAACCGTGGATACCCAAACCAAGCGGGATCGAGGTCGAAATGTTGGTAAATTGAAAAAATTTAAATCACTAGGAATAGACAATATTCCAGCCAAATTAATTAAAGCGGGAGGAATTGCACTAATCAACGAACTGCATAAACTGGCAAGTGCTATATGAAAAAAGGAGAAGTTTTTTAAAAAAAATATGTAGATAAATAGTGTATGAACGCACAATTTCTCATAGAATGAGAATTTTGTTTTCAGGTTTTCTTCATCCTTTTTATGGGCAAGTTCTGTTTCTTTCGTTTTCAGACTGACCCTGATCTTTCTTTCGTTTCGCAGACTGATCCTGATCCTTCTTTCGTTTCGCAGA